>JAAXCT010000916.1:0-289064 GCA_012490785.1 Eragrostis nindensis
GGATGTTTGTAAGTGGTTATTATCTTTGGATCTGTGATTCACTGCGTCCTCTGTTAGCATCTGCAATATTAATGTATTTTTGCTCATTTTTATATAGGTCATTATCGAACATGTAGTTTTGTGTGGAAAGGTGTCTTACTGGCTGCAGGTTCATTGTATTGAAAACACTATGGTCCCATGGATTCATGTCAGTATTAGTTCCTCTTCCTCACATTGTTCTTGCTCTGCATCGAAAATGTTTGTTGGTGATCTTTTTTTTCCTCAAAAACGCAGGAGAGTGGCGCTTCATTATATTAAGAAGAAAGAGGGGACAAGAGCCCCGTACAACATATCATGATGTACAGGAGATATGACTGGAAGTTATAGCAGCATCACTATAACATTTGGCACAGTTGAAGCTTGGAACTACATGTTACCTGTCTACTTTCCAGATCATGCAGCTAGACCACCTCAGTGTCGTCATGCTTGTTTGCTTCTTTCCCTGTGTTCTGAAGGTGATTCTCAATTCCCTTAAGTAGAAAACATAATTTTAATTATAAATCTGTTGATGTAGCTGCCTCTTTTTTTCCTGGGCATGTTTTTGGTAAGCTGTTGTTACCTTATCATGTGGATCTCATAGTTTATAATCAGAGTTTTTGAGACGTGTTGTCTTAATTTGCTGCATTGTTTATTCTAAATCGCTGCCTATCATGTTGGCTGGTTCTATTCCTCCCATTGCAATATCAAATCGACCCTTGTTGAGTTGGTCGAGCTCTCCCTTCCGTCCTCCTCGATGTTCATATTCTATGTCACCAGATTGATTTCTTGTTATTTGGCTAAGTATATCAGCTGCCCACGGGTTTTGTTACAGGTTTGAGCTATGTGGTGGGAATTCTACCGCTCATCTGGGACACGTGTTTGATTTTTGTTGGCTGTTGCAGAATCTGTGGTTTTTGTTTCATTTATCAGTCAGTTTTTTGGTTCGTTTTAACACAACAGGCACAAACAAAAAATGAGTGTGTTCACAAAAAATTCAATCACATTTTGGAGGACAAACAAACTTGTCTGAAAAAACATTGAAAAACAGTTACTTTTTCCAACTAACGTATAAGCTACGTGTCACTGTACTGCTGAAAATTTGACTGAGATTGGGTCCAAATTCAGCTGATCGCTACGTTTTTTTTTTTGAACCAGCTGATCGTTAGGTAGACCGTCCCAATCCAAAAAGGAGCCTGCTCGCTCCGACCACCTAGTATGGATGTAAGACGGATTTGGGCTTCGAGAGGCCTGGCCAATTTAGCGGCCCAACTGCGGCTTCCGACTCTTCGGTTGCAGGTCCGGGGCATATTACGTGTATTAGATGGGGTTCGGTTCCGCCAAGGCCACAGCCGCCGCAAGGGTTCCATCGAAAGGGGGGAGAAAGATGCTGGTCGATATGGACTTGGCGGAGAGGGTGATGAGCGTCACCCAGGAAGAGGTAGCCAGGCGCTGCAAGGAGGTTGATGAAGACCGCAAGATCCAGATCAAGCGCCGGGAAGAGTCGGACAGGCGCGCCGCGAAGTTCGAAAAGGAATGCAAGAAGATGCGCGCGCTCCGCAGGTTGGAGAGGCGACCGGGCGGCATCACCAAGGGGCGAAGATCCAGGGCAAGCGGATGGTGTCGGAGGCCGGATCGAAGAGCGGCACCGCCAGATTGCAGGAGGGGAGCCAGCAGCATACGACGACGACGAGGAAGAACAAGACGAAGATTGTGAGGTTGAGCCAGAGGGCCAACGCCATCGTGATGGCTCGCTCTATTCCTCCCCACCCACACATCCCCTACTGGAGGCTCGCCATGATGTCGGAGGCTACTCAAGAGTTGTACAAGAGATCTGTTGCAGCTTCTGAGAATCTTGAAAGAATTTACGCCAATAGGCGTGCGCAGGTCTGCCGCAAGGGCTACATTGAGGTTGAGGTCGCCGCCGCAGACGAGACGGAGGACTCAACGCTACATTGAGGTTGAGGTCACCGACGACGACGAGACGGAGGACTAAACCATCAAGACTGGCCTCCACCTGAATTGGAGGGATACACATTTGTGTGTCGTGGAGGCTGAGAGGGTTGCTGTGGCGGATGAGATCAATGCTATATCTTTCCGATACTATGCTCTATTATGAACCAATTCCTATGATGTAATCTGCTGTGAGACATCAGTCCCTTGTGCCATTTCTGTCTGATATGTACTGTGCGCTTCTAGAGTTTGTTTTGCGGTGGATTGCAATTGCGGGCTCCCACTGTGGGTGGCTCATCTTGATCGGTGAGCTCAATGGCCAGCTTTGTCAAATCGATCAGAAGCAATTGTTTCGCGCTGTCCATACTAGACCCACACTTTGTTCCTGAATTTCAAATCTGACAAACACTATCCACATGAGAGCAACATCTTCTTGTCTCTGTCCATACAAAGGCACAATCTGAGATGGTTATACACAAAAATAATAGAAATATTTGGATCTTGTAAGCCTATAGTTACCATGCTTGTAGAGTATATAAACAGTTGCAAGTAAAAGGTTAACATGACAAGGTTATAGCTTCCCATATAGCAATCTCAGTGAAAACAGTAGAAAAGGTTCTGACCGTGATTGTTGTATGTAACAGTCTAACAGAAAAAATGGAGATAACAATAATGTGGGTAATAAGCTACAAAACAGATGGAAAATAACTTATGTTAGATTGTTGCATCACTTGTACCTATCTATCCGAAATAACAATAATGTGTTTTACGTTTATATTGTTTGTTGCATGATTGCATCACTTGTGTTGTCTATGGCATCCTTAGTCTATGAAATTTTTAGCCTTCTTTACTATCACCCCCTTATCTCCATTCCTGGCTCTACCAATGAGGGGATGGCCGCCAAGCACCTGTCCAAAGGGCTGTTTTTAGCGGAGGTAGAATTGATGATCACCAATTGCATACAGTCCTGTTCGTGCTCAGTCTGAGTGGGATAAGAGGGTGAGTTCTTTGATCTTAGCAGCTGGCCAGCTGCTCCTCCGGAGGATTAACCTTGGTTCTATCTGCATGGCATGATCAGAAGCATATGATGGAAGTTGCACTTGCAGTTTTAAGCTTGTTTTCTTGTTGACATGGTTCAGGTCTCTTGGCCATTGTGCGCTCGGATTTTCAATACTTTTTTATGTCGAAAGCATAAATCCGGGTGTGTGCTGTGCAGTAATTGTGTGTATTGTAGTAACTGAACATTTTCGGAAAGGCAACCTTCAGCATAACTGGACCTACGCGTATTGTACATTTGTACTGAATGTCGGTTCAGTTATGTAAGAGAAAAACACTGGCAATGTCTGGAGTGTGACGGTGCACCTGTCTTTTTTTCAACTCTGTAGCAAGGTAAAAGGCAATTATCAACCTTTTCTCGTTGGCGACGTCCGACATCGCAGTGGCGGGGGCGCGGCGGCGGCCGGTGGCGAGCTCCACGTCCTCCGCCGTCCCGGTGGCGAGCTCCGAGACCCTGGTGGCTGCCAGGTGTCACGACTCACGCGCACAACCTTTCTCCTGTACAAGGTGCACCGGCGCGTGGTTGCAATGGCGTGGTGCGTTGCAGCACTGAGCCGTGACCACGCTACTGAGGAGCCGCCGGTTTCCATTGCCGCATGTGTTGAGAAGTTTGGAAGAAGAGAAGATGATGTCACATGGCATGCCGACCTATGTCAAAGAGACCGGGAATGTACCGGATCCTTTTCGAGGGCTTAGGCCCACTTTGGCACGGCTTATTGCCGGATTTTGCTTCTGCTTTTGCTAAAAAAAATGCCAAACAGCCATTCTCAGAACGGCTTCTCCTCAAAACGACTTCAAGAATCCATTCTCGATTGAACGTATGAGCGGACGCACCGAATAGGCAGCTTTTCACGGATTCTCCACAAGCCGGTCCCATGACCCTCTCTCGCCTCCCCTCCATCCTCGTGTCGCCGCTGCCGTGGCCGCGTCAAGCCGCCACAGTGAACCCCGTCGCGCCGCCCACCACGTCCCGCGCCGTCCTCGTCTCGCTCCGCCAACGCCGCGCGGTGCCCGTCCTGTAACATCCCCGATTTCCATAAGCCTAATTGCACTTTGACATGCTGAATTAAGTGCGAAACAAGTCAAAGGTCAATTGCTCATGTTTGAATTTTCAAAGCAAATCAATTTTTTGTTTGGACAAATATGAGTTTGAACTGAATCAACAAAAATTTGCACAAAAGTGGGACCACTGACACTGTACCTGGGTTCCATGTCTCAAGGTAGAATTTTGGAGAGAAATTCCAGCATTTTACGAAACTCCTATGTAATTTTAATAATTCAAGGAGCATTCAAATAATTCTGTTTACAGAATTTTTATTCAAATTCTGTGCAGAATTTGAAAATTTCCAATAATGAAAGTTATTCCTGTAGAGTTTACCTTCAAATCCTGAATTTCTCAGATTTTTCTGAAGTTTGGAAGCTTGTGTTTGGAGGCATCAGCGGGGGCACAGGGATTGGCCCCAGGTCGAGGGATGGCGGCAGAAGGCGAATGTATTGGAAGATTATCTTCGAGGATGTGGTAGAAGAAGAATGAGAAACGCCGGAGGAAATAAGCAAGGCCGGAGCCAAGGGAACCACAAGGAGAAACCCTAGCCGCAATCGCCCCCGTCCTGCGCTCTGAAGAAACAAAGATTGCTAGCAGATCGTGGAGGAGGAAGGAGACGAGTGGAGGGACTTCCTCGCAAATACGAACATTTTTCGAGGGGGTCTTCGGTAAAGTTGGATTGGGGGAAGGGGGGGGGGGCGTGGAAGAGCCCCTGCTGAACCTGGAACGTTGGATCGCGATCCGATGGCTGTGGATGTCTGTTTGCACGTTTGTACTAGATATCGCGTTTCCACCAAAATTTCTCCTAGTTACTCCTTGGTTAAGCAAGAGGCAAGAGGACATAATTGAGGCAGAAAAAGAGCATAATGGACTTTTGGTTAGTCCTATCAATTAACAATAAGCCTGTTCGCCTGGCTGCTTTGCAGCAGTTACAGTGTTTCAGTTATTTTTTCAGCAGCTGCTACAGTGTTCCAAGCAGCCGCTATAGTGTTCGCAGTATTTCTTCAGCAGCCGCAGCTGCAGCGCAGCCTGCCGAACAGGCTGAATGTTGTGATGGAAATGGTAAGGAAGGGGTGACAAATAAAATCAATGGCTTCGGCTGCTGGAGATGCGGCAGCTACGGCTGTTTTCTTCTCCAATGGCAACTGGTCAGCAGCAGTGGCTGTCAGGGTTTTTGTTATCGACGAGCCGGCGAACCGGACCGGACCGGTGGAAGTCGGTTACCGATCGGTAACCGACCAGTAACCGGTCAAAACTGGTCAAAATCGATGAAAACTGAACAAAATTTATCAAATTTTTAAATCATTTTAAATTCAAACTCAAAACCGGTAAACCGACGTAAACGGTCTGGACCAATAAGTACGGTTACCGTGAAAAACCGGACCGGTTACCAATGGTTTGGAAAACCTTGTGGCTGTACAGCAACAGCAGCTGTTCCGAACAGCTCGATGAAGAGAGTACATTTCCTAGAATGTGCTATTCTCTCGAAGAATCTGGCCTGCGGTCTGCACTGTAGCTCGCTCCTCGAGTTTAAAGTGTGACGTTTATATTATTGAAGCATTTAACATCATTTGTATCTTAGCTTTTAAAATTGTAAGCTTACATCTTTTGTTTTGTATTGTCACTTTAATATACAACTCGTGAGCCAAACCGATTAGCTCGCAAGCTTAACAATTAAGGGGGCGTTCGTTTGCACCCTTCTCTAAAGTTTAGACCTGTCACATCAAAGAGAATCTTACTATTAAGATATTTTTATTCATTTAATGACAAAACCTAGTCACGACCCCCCTCTAAATCGCGAGACGAATCTAATGCGCCTAATTAATTTAAGTTTCTACAGTGATGCTACAGTAACCATCGTCTAATCACTGCTTAATTACCCTCATTAGATTCGTCTCGCGAATTCGAGCGGAGTCCTGAAATTAGTTTTGTAATTAAATTTTATTTGTAATCACAATATTGTTGAAAACCCTCTAAAGTTTAGACCCCATCAACGAACGCACCCTTAGATATTCTAGCTTGTTAAGATAAATAAACCGAGCCAAGCCAACCCCGAGCTGTCTTGGTAGTTGTGGGCTAAGCTATACCAAATGGGGCTTAATTTTATTGAATAGTATATGACAGTTTTCCAAGCTACATTCTGAGTACTAGGATACCTGACTGTACATTCAGTTAGTGAGCTAAAACTTCATCTAAGATCGCCCTTTCGGACAGTGGAATTCTAATTGATCGTCTAGTTTCCCCGGTTCCAAGCATAATCTTCTCGCATAAGACTCATGACATGAGCGAGGTCCACGCACGCAAGCGAAGCGAGGGTCCGACCCGAGTCACACCAACACTGCAAGGCCCGCAAGCAATCGACACGGCACAACTTGTGACCCTATATGTCAGTGACTCGTAGCCGCAGCCAGAGCCATAGATTCGTGCCGCGCGTACACCGCGTTCACCTCAACACATCTCTCTCTCTCTCTCTCTCTCCCCCCTCTCCCCTCTCTTTCTCGACCCCGTCGCTCGCACTAGCTCGTCGGCGGCGAGAGGGACGCCGGCGGAGGCCAGGGGAAAGGAAGCCTAGGTCGTCGCCCGGGTGGCGGCGGCCCCCGTGGAGATGGGGATCTCGTTCAAGCTATCGAAGGTCGGCGTCCGCGTGCACCCGGCCGTGCGCTCGGCGTCCGCGGCGCCGGCGGCGGAGGCGGATAAGCCGGCCGCGGGGGAGAAGGAAGGTTCCGTCTCCGAGCCGAGACACGAGGTGAGGCGTGCCTCTATGGTTTGTTCGTCTGGGTTTTGGTCCTGCTGCGAGATGCTCAGGGTCGCGTTGGCGGGGGTGGGGATCTGGGTGGGCAAAGATTGGAGCTTTTTGTGAGGAAACGAGGAGAAAACCCTATTTTTCTTGGTACTTGGTAGAATTCGGGGTGATTAGCTGGAAGGCTGAATCTTTCTGGTGATTTCGACTCTTGAGAGCTCGTGTTCGCGGCCCAGTTGCGATGCCGTTCGGAATGGGCAAATCCTTCGGCGCCGTCACGCGTGCAAAAGAGAATTTTGAATGTGCTCTCTCCGTTTCAATTCGAACTCATGCTCGAGTTTGAGCCGGTTTGTTGAGGGGGAAATTGAAACCTTTTCTGTTATGTGTTATTTTGATGCGAAAGCTCGGTTTTTTGAGTGGTTATGTGAGTCAGATTGGCTTTGCACTGTTGAAATTATTGATATCCGGGAACTCATTTCTTCATTTGAGAGAATTTTCGCTTCTAGATACTCTAATCACCTGCTGGTGCTGATTTACCCTAATTTTGATTGTTATTCATGTGATTCAATTGGACTGGGCGACGTTTTTTATGGTTTCGGAGTGTTTAATCATGAAAGTCCCTGCCATGAAGCAAGGGCATAAGCTCCCTATCTTCAATTTGACGCAAGTTCTCCTAGGTTGGACATTGTTGTGATGTGTGCTGACGCCTGAGATGTTATTGTTCAGCTCCTTCCTGTAGCATGCTTCCTTAAGTCTGAGATAGCACCCACATAGATTGTTGTTATAGTGATCATGCAGCATATAATTCCCATATGCTGGTGCCAGATCTTATCTTAAGTTTAAATGGTTCCGGACCAAATGACTTATTTGGTTTGTGCTGTATTTTTTTTTTCACCAGCTAGTATGCTTTATTTCTTTAGTTTCTGTTAACATGATCTTTGACAATCAATTGTCATGTCTTCAGAATGACTTGCTTTTCTTATGCTAAAATGCTCACTTGTTCCCACTATGTAGGGTGGCTTTGTTGACAGAGCAAATAATATCAATGGCGTCAAAATTTTTACAGGGTGCTCCAACGAAATTTTGCCAGGTATGTCCAGCTCAAGAACATATTGTGATTTATATCGGTTATTGCATTTAATTTTTCACTAAGTGTTAGCGTTGAATTACAGAGCATGAGGTTTCTTTCACATTCAGCCTCTATGACAGAGGTTATCTCATTTCAAAGTCACCAGCAGTGAGTTCTCCTTTTGGAAATTTTGTTGATGAACTTCGGTTACTATTTATGTTGGCATTGTATTTATGGAACCGGAGAGGAAGATGCTCGACTATGCTTACAATTATGTAACAAATCTGTTTTCAGATGGATCCTAGCCAGACCTCAGTTCAGGATGGCAAAACACTGCATCCCTATGATAGAGCATCGGAAAAATTATTCTCAGTAAGTATGGTATCACTTGCTTTTAGTTTCAATTCATTGGCTGACATTTCCAAATTGTAAGCAATGCTGTCTTAGCTTAATTTGGAGCCAAAATAGCGGTGAACACTGACTGATTAATAGTCAAACACCATTTTTTATTTTTATTTTAAGACAGGACATGAATTTGAATATGCTTGAAATATGAATAACTGGATGTTGCAACTAATAAATTGTTTTAGTATTTATGTGATTTAGCCTGATGTGCAGATCTGGGTAATTACATGATCTCAGTGACATATCCCTATATAGTCTCCTATTCATCAGTTTACCAGACATGAATTTGAATATGCTTGAAATATGAATAGCTGGATGTCGCAATTAATAAACTGTTTTAGTATTTATGTGAATTTAATAAACCCATATTTTTGGGAGAACCATCGAGTGATCTTTTTTGATTCGAGAGCAGTATTTGAACCTGGTTGGTAGCCTCCCACTGGAACTTGTGGAAGGCATTACCACCATGCTACAAGCATGTCCGCTACATTACAATTATATGAATTTCTCATGGCCTGCAGGCTATTGAAGCTGGAAGGCTACCTGGCGATATTCTTGATGAGATACCAAGCAAGTACTATAATGGATCAGTTGTTTGTGAGGTCAGTTGTTTTATAAGATTTATGAAATGTATGCATGCAATGTTATTCAACCTGCTAAACGTTTCCATATGTTTCTCTCAAGTCATACTTGATTTTTTTTTTTTTTGTTTGTGATACATGGTTCAAAAAAGCATTCATTATATGTTCTGTACTGCCTTCCTACCTTCTATGGTAGAGTGCCCCCTGTTCTTTTTTTTTTTTTTTTGTGTGTGTGTCAAGGTCTTTTTCGATCAATAATTTGTTTAGAAACTACCATTATGCTTTTAGACTGTTTCTAGAGTCTAAACCATTGCAAGTGGATGCTGTCACTAGTAGATAATGAGTGAAGCAATGTTTCCCCATATTGCATATCTGGACCAGACTGACCAGTGCAGGTGAAGCCTGTTGCTCGTAGATAATGTAAGTGAACCAATTAATAACGCTAGTGTAACACTATGTTTAAAATTTTACTCTTAAGCACCATGCTCATGTGTTGATAATTACCGTGCATCGTACTTTCTGTTGTTTTGTTATTACATAAACATTAGAAGTAATGAGATTTCCTTCTAGATACGTGACTACCGAAAGCGTATATCCAATCAAACGCCTGCGTCATCTGCTGAGCTAGGACTTCCCATCGTGAATAAAGTACGTCTGCGGATGACATTTGAGAACGTTGTGAAGGACATTACACTGCTATCTGATGATTCTTGGAGTTACAGGGATTTTGTGGTAAGTATTGTTGTGGTAAAAATATTCTGTCAGTCGCACTCCTGAAATTGCCCATTTTGGCATCTATACTCCCATTTGCACTCAAATATCTGTATTTGAAACTTTTTATTTAAAAGTATATTCATTGAACTTTATCATTTTGAGTAGCTCATACCTGATTAATTGTAAACTATGTAAAGTTGACTCCTTATCAGCTGACTATATTATGACACTGAAATAGCAGTATAGATGTAAAATTCGTGTAATATTGGGTACATACATGAACTGTTGTTAAACTTGGGGAACCTGAAATTTCACTTTATGCATTTTGTTTTTTCTGCGGATAATATGGACATTATGCTATACATGTTTTCCTAGGAAGCTGAGGCACGTATTGTCAGAGCTCTACAACCAGAACTTTGCTTAGACCCTACTCCTAAATTGGACCGGCTTTGTCAGGATCCTGTCCCTCATAAGGTAAAACATGTGCTAAGCAGAAAACACTGCTATTGTAGGTATAACTTTGGGTATACTAAGTCTCTTGCATTTCTTGCAGTTGAACCTTGGTATTGGAAAAAAGAGGAGGATGAGGCAAAATCCTGAAGTTGTTGTCACATCCAGTAACATGTCTCATGGCAAAAAGGTGTGCATTGATAGGTTGTCTGAAAACGGCAAAGCAGATGAGATGGGCATCACAGGTGGCAATGCAGCTCACCAGGCTGTTGATAGTGTTACCATTCAGAATACTTCAGGTGTTCCTCAACCACTTAGACCAAATAATTCTTCACAAGATGCTGCCAGAATGCTTTTGTCGCAATCTGGTATACAGCAAACTATGAGTTATTCTGCTGTGGGCAATGATCGTATGGCAGGATCTCCTGCCAATTTTACTGGAATCAGTTCAAGTATTTCATCTCCTCAGAACATGATGACTTACAATGATGCCGCCTCTGCCAACGGCCTTCTTTCTGTGAAGAGGGAAATGCAAGATGCTCCACTGCAAGATCCTAATAAGAGAATAAAGTCTGGTGGCATTGATGATGCACAGCAGCAGCAGTTGAGGCCTCAATCCCTTGGCGGACAGGAGATGCAATGGAAGAACCAACAGCTGCATCCACAATTAGAGGTCAAGGGGATGCAGTATGCTGCTTCTTCATTGGGTGGTCAGAGATATCCTTCTCCGATGATGAACAATATGCCAGATTCAGGAGCTTCCTTCTATTTCAATCAGCAGGGTATGAGATATGGGGCTAAGCAAGAGCAGATGGATGGTTCTGATAGGTTGAAAGACAGCTTGGCACCTGAAGGTTCTATGCTGGATCAGCAGCAGTCCCAGGCTCAACTCTTGTCACAACAATCAACTGCAAGAAACAATATTCCCAACATGACACAGTGGCAGAATACCAGGTTTTCAGTTGAGAAGGACATGAAAAAAGATGAAATTAACCAGAGAAGAAAGTTAGCTCCCAACTCCCGTGCCCCTTCTGGGCCAATGGTTCAGTCTCCAGTGTCCTCTAAATCTGGAGAGATATCTAGCAGTTCAATGGGTGGTCAGTTTGGTTCTGCTGTGACATCAGCTGCAATAGGGGTACAAAAAGATAAGTTTGCAGCAAACTCCAGTGCTGCAGTTGGATACCCTTCTGTAGCTTCGAGCCCTAGTGATTCTATGCACCGGGTACAACAGCCCGCTGTTGCTCCTTCAAAGAGGAAAACAAATTCAGTTCCAAAAACTCAACCACCTGTGAGCGGTGTAGGGTCTCCAGCCAGTGTTTCAAATATGCAGTCTATGCTGAATGCTAACAGCCCATCGATTGGGACCGCACCTGTGGGAGACCAAGCGATCAACGATAGATTCGCGAAAATTGATGCTCTTTCCCAGCGGTATGACATAACATTGGCAGCATATAAAAATTGGTTTTTGTGTCATTTTCCCTACTACTTTCCGTTTCTTGGAACTCTTTTATTGGCCGTACGCGTTGGGGAGTTTATGGTGGCATAATGTGAATTAGACTAGTAGGCTGTTTTATTGTTAGTGAATCAATATTCAGCAGATATGCATAGATAGAGGACTATAGACTCCTTTCAACCTCTTAGCTGGATAGCCTCCATTAATTTTATTCTTTTTTCTCCATCTGTGCAGCTTCCCTCTCCTCCTGTGGTTGTCCTCATACTCCTATACAGTTTTTTACTCTTTTTTTCATATTGATATATTTACTTGAGCAGGGGTTCCTGTTACTGTACCCCCCTCAGAAAAAAAAAAAGAAGATAAAGTCAACCATCAACACTATTGCCTCCTCTGATCATAAAGATGTGTTAGCCTAGAATATGGGGCCTTATTGTTTCTGTTTAGCCAGGCCAAATTATCATCATTTTGACCTCAGTACCTCTCTAATAGTATCTAATGGTAATGAATATGAACACATCCTTTGTGACTGGTGGCCCTAAATAAACTAAATAAATAACATGGAGAAAGGTTGAAGTTTTAAAAACCACTTTTTACTACTGAGTCTCATTTATCCCTTAGTTGATCATTCCTCTGGTGCCTTCGTTAATCTTTCCTCTGGTTATTATGATTAAAGACCTTACGTTAGTGGGCTTGATTTTGTGTTTAAGATGTAAAATGTAACACTTGATTAGTTACAGGTGTTGTTATTGTTGTATTCAATATAGATCCCCCTTTTTTGCGGGCAAATATAGATCCCATTATAAAGCAGTGCATAGCTGATGCTGAGATTTGGCTGTAGTGTAGGATTTGTAATTCTTTTAGCTTTTGACCATTGTATAGTGATAAAATTTTCCTTGCATGGAGTAGCGTTGAAGCTTCTGCGTTTTCTTTTCAGGTACCAGCTGCATAGTAAGAAGAACAAAGTTGATAAGATACCACAAAGGAAACCCCTGATTGGTGCAAGCCAAGATGTAGCTAGTAAACTCTCCAGTTGCTTCCATACAGAGGATTATATAGATACAATGAGACCTATCTGTAATTCTATGATTACTGGATCAATAAACACGTGCAAGACTAGAATAATTAATCTTGTGAGCACAAACCGCATGTACCAAGGTATGTTTTTAGACTCATTCAGCTGAAGAGTCTGTTTCAGAAAATACGGAAGACTACAAACCATCAATTACTCTGATATATACATACTGCATTCTACAGGTCATGCGAGGCCATTCCGGGTCATTTTCAAGGAAATGCCTGATGAAACTGTAAAAATGCAATATGGGGATTTAGAAGATTTTGATGGTCCGAACTCACCGGATTGTGTATTCATATTACCAACGAAGGTATGCTGTTAACTATTGAATCATGACTATTACCCTCCCTAGTACAGAGGCCTCAAAATACTATGGCATGCTATATTGTGCTATTTCTGTGTCTAACTGTCCAGTTGTTTTTTTATGGCAGTACTATGCCGACTTGCTCGGAGAGCAACTTATTCCCCTGGTGTGTTCCATTTCACTAAAGACCTAACAATTTTGATTGCTAAGACAATGTTCTGATTATCTAACTTTGTATTAACTTTTGACCCTAGATGTTGAAAGATGGTCATTCGAAGGCAGATGATCAAGTTGTTCGTGGCACCCCTCCTGGCAACCTCAGCGCACTATCAGGAATTTTACCAGACAATCCACCAAGTGACATAAAGCAAGAGGGAGGTGTAAGCCAGCAACTCAATGCAAATATGGCACCTGGAACACCGA
The DNA here is from genome assembly GCA_012490785.1 of Eragrostis nindensis. Classification (NCBI taxonomy): domain Eukaryota; kingdom Viridiplantae; phylum Streptophyta; class Magnoliopsida; order Poales; family Poaceae; genus Eragrostis; species Eragrostis nindensis. The sequence continues at coordinate 13,281 of JAAXCT010000916.1, forward strand.
TGCAACAGCTTCCTGGCAATAGGATGCTTTCATCTGCAAATAGCAACCAGGCCCTAGCAATGCAGCAAGGTTACATGCAACAAGGGGCAACCATGCCTCCAAGGAGTCAACAACTTGACCCAAATATGGTCCAGCAGCCGCAGCCACCGCCGCCTCAGCAGCAGCAGCAACCGCTGCAGCAAAATGCTCAAGCACAGCTTCAGCAACCATCATCTCTTCCTCTCAACCAGATGCAGAGACCTCAAATATTACCAACGAGCCCATTATCTCAGATGATGGGGCCTGGTTCCAATCTTCCAATGGGCTCAAGCCAGATGGGTAACAATAAGTCTGCTCCTACTTCCCTTCAGCTTCAGATGCTACAGCAGGCACAGCAGCAACAGCCTATGTCTAGGAAGGTGATGATGGGGCTTGGCGGACTTGGTTCAGCCATGAACATGAGCAACATGGTTAACAATGTCGTGGGCCTCGGTGGTATTGGAAATGTTATGGGAATGGGCAATGTGAGGCCAATTTCCTCCCCGATGGGATCAATGTCCTTGGGCAACAATTCCAATCCAATGAACCTTGGAATGACATCAAACCTAGCTGCAGCCGGACTTCGTCCAGGCATGAACCCTGCTACTCTTGCGAAGATGCGTATGGCACAGCAAAGGGCAGCAGGAATATATCCCCAGACTGGAATGGTTGGAATGCCTGGGAGCAGTTCTCCTGTGTCCATGATGGGCCATCCATTGAATCGAAGCAACCTCAACCCATTGCAGAGGGCCATGATGTCTTCCATGGGCCCTCCGAAGATACCAGGAGGTAACTTTCCGCTGAACGCTCAACAGCAAATGCAGCTACAACAGCAGTTGCAACAGCAGCAGCAGCAGCTCCAGCAGAACCCACAGCAGCAACAGCAACTACAGCAGCAGCAGCAGCAGCAACTACAGCAGCAGCAGCAGCAGCAGCTCCAACAGAGCCCACAGCAGCAGCTTCATCAGCAGCAAATGCAACAACAGCTACAGCAGCAACAGCTGCAACAACTACAGCAGCAGCAGCAACAGCAGCAACAAATCGGATCTCCTTTACAGCAAGCGCAAGTGGGTTCACCTGCAGGCTCACAGCAGTCGCTGATGATGCAGCAGCAGCAGCAGATAAGCCCTCAGCAAATGGGCCATCAGCACGCTGCAATGAGCCCTCAGTTGAGCTCAGGAACTCTTCAGCAAATGAGCAATAATGTGGCCAACCCTGTGGCCACTCCAGGCCCGCCCCCAAGCCCACAGCTGAGCTCACAGACACATGGATCAGTCAGTAGTATCGCCAACTCCCCGATGGAGCAGCTGCAAGGTGCCAATAAGGGAGGACCAGGTAGTATGTAGTGACTGGAAATACTTGATTCACTTCATGGCCTATACAATAATGGAAGGTGTGAAAACTGGCCAAGGTCAGTACGCTTTCTTGTTTGTAGTGGTAAATGAGGTTAAATTAGGTGCATGATACCATATAGGATTGCTGATGTTGTAGATTGTAGTTTGTGAAATAGAGCGTGTAGAAGCCCCGTTCCGAGGCAATCATTGTTTAATTAGACATTTTTTTTCTTTTCCTTTGTTCATTATTATAAAGTTACCATAACTGTAGAACCATTGCATAATCATTGTGGTTACCGATACGTATCATCATCTGTTTACCAATAATGGTGTTGTCATCTACTATCTTGTAAATTAATCAGACCTTGCAAATGCAATTTTGGTGTGGAGTCAAAATAGTACTATTTCAATCACGGTGGTGATTATTTACTGTTATTTCTATGATGGTGCGACGTCAGCACGGCAATGGTGCCGGAAGCCCGGAACATATACCGCCTGCTTGATCTTTTCAAGTTTACCTTAATTTATCTTAGTGTAGCTATTCTCCCATTCATCTATCTATGGATTAAGATATATAATAGTGTATTTTATGTTCTCGAAAGTCAAAAGAATGTATATAGGAGTATATGGCAAGGGTTCACAGTAGAGTTCTTTTTCTTTTATGCTAGCAACTAAATAACCTATTTTGTCAATGTTCCTAGAAGTTTTTTATTCGATGGTGAAATATTTTTCTTTGTTGCTAAAAGTAAAAACTCTTGTATATGTTAATCGGACAGATTTTAAAGTGCAAAAATGATATTTAAAATAAACTTATTATGGGTTATCATACGAATTTCGATGGTGTTAATCAAGGTGAATTCATGTCTCTACAACTAAGACACTTCTAATTCAAAATGTCTGTCAGCTACTATTTTAGTAAGCACCCATTCTTACAACATTCTTCCTTGTCTCTTATTCTTCCGCCAAAACTTAGCAGAACCAAATCCCGTGAACACCACTAGTTAAAAAATTGGCGTAATTGAGCGCACATTCCCACCGGCCACAGTACCACACCCTCACCAGTGTCAGTCTTTAACATTCCATAGTTCATTTGATCTTGAACAAATCTTTTATACGCACATTCACTTTGTAACACCGGCTAGATCTGTTGAGTATTAATTTTTAAAGAAAACCTTGTAACTGGCAAGTTTGGTCAGCTCGGATCATTCAATTTTTAACAAACCAAGCTGAAAATTTAACTCATTTTATTAATAAGCTAGATCTAGCAGAAGGCAACTCATGAGCAAATGGCTAATGTATTTCGCCTTGTTCGTTTGCATGATCAACATCTAGCAACATCTCCATTTGCCACTCACTTGCTCGCTTGTCGAGACGGCACCACACTTGCTCGCGTGCCACCCAATCACACCTATGCTCGCTCCTCGATCCCCCGTTGGCCTCTACATTGCAAATATTGTAGCATAACGAACTTCCACCTCCTTATATCAAATTCTTTTCATGTCCAACTGCTGAGTCATAACTTGCCGAACTGATCCAAGTCATTAAGGTACAAGCCAACCCGACCTGCAAGCATCCTACTACTCAAGCGCATGCATTGGATTTTTCAAGCACATATTACTATGCAAATTTTCAAATCATAAATCCAAAGTGCAATTTTCCCTTGATATTATTGCAGTAAATGATTATCAGGTTGGAGACAACTACAACTGCCTTTGTTCTGGACCAGATCACCATTACATCCACGCCAGTACATACTATTTCTTTAATTTACACATCAAACCCAGATTAAGGACGTGTATAAGTTTAAGGATCTGCCATGTGACACATTGCAAGTCCTTACGAATGTGGTATAGCAAATCGTCCACACCATGATAGTGTTACAAGAACTCTTCACAATTTTAAGATGACTATTTGCTGCAAAAAGTCTAGATTTTTTTTTTCAAATTCTTGAGAATATTTGTTGACCAGTTTCTCATGGTCACACACCAGTACACCACAGAAACAAACACATAGCTGCAGTACTTTTCCACGTTTGTTTGGGATTTCATGTTAAGCTGGCAAAACCGTATACCCCGTGGATGACGATCATGCTTGAACTGGCCCCACAAAATCCAAGAGGGATCAAGAAGTCGCTTGATAGATTTACTAGTTTTAACCCTCTTCCCATTCGTAGTCATCTTCATCATCACCAGATTCTGGGGCCTCTGCATTCAAATCTGCCAATTTGTATGTCTCGGCTGAATCCCCTACATGAGGATAAACAGATTAGACACTGCAGTGGATGCATCATCCTGACACAAATGACGCAATTTGAAGTCGACACATAATATGTGTCGATTGTATGAAACCTTCATTCTGACTACGAATAAGAAAACACATGCCATGATGATTACCCACTCAGTACCCAACAAGGTATGAAGATATGAAGCAAGGTCTAGAGGAATGGCTATTTTAAGCCCAGAGCTACATGCACTATGGATCTATCTAACAATTTAAATTATTCTAGCAGCGCAAATATTTGTATACTCACAAGAAACAATGGAATTCCTTAAGCCAAAAAAAAAAAAATCGAAGAGATGGCAACTGATGATTTCATAGGGGAATGATAATGAGGGGAGATGATATGAGTCAGCTAAGATGGCATATAGGATAAAAAAGAAAGAAGTGCCTCAAATAATGACTAACACACTTGAATGAATGAAGCTAAAAGAAGATCAAGAAGCATAAGATACCTGCAGGTTGATCCTCCTGCCATTCAACACCTTCATCCTCATCCTCCCTTTTATGTTTCTTTCCCACCTGGCGTTCAGATTCAGATACAAATGTCTGATCTTCCTGCTTCAATCCCCTTGTTTCGGTTTCCTCTTCCTGCCTTTTCCTTAGGGCCTCGTAATAAGCCTTTATGTACTCCTCCTACACAATAATACAAAATTGATAAAAATTACTTCAAAGCTTTGCACATTAGAATCTAGTTGATGCCCGTTTGTAAGCTGACCTGTATAGTCTTTTCATCTTTGGCTTCCTGTTTTTTGTCATCCTTGGTTTCAGATTTTTCATCCTGTTTCGATTGGTTACTGGTCTCTCCTCTCTGTTCCTTTGTAAGATTCATGCCTTGTCTGATCATCCATGGAGGCAAAACTTTTTGATTTGCACCATTCGTACCAGACTCAGACCCTTCTTCTTTTACATCAGGACCTAAAGCAACTTCAACCTGGAAAATGAAAGATATATCTCACTAAACAAGAAAATATTGTCTTGGAAGGAAGCAAACTGTACACATTACACAGGTTATACAAGCTAGCAAGAACTCCCTCCAATTTTTTTTTGCAGATGTTAGTTAATTCTTCATTTTTTGACTAGCCAAAGTTAACAAGAAAGAGTCAGAGGGAATAATTTTTTTTTCCTGGATATGTTATGAGGCCAATATTTTTACAGATGTATCCTGACATAATTCAATGGAAGGTACAAACTTTTTTTTGTTAAAGACAAAATAGCTCCACACATTTGTTGAAATTTGGAAATAAAACAGATCAGATTCAATTCAAATAGCTGGTATTATTATGTGGTAAATGGTGAACATCAGTATTTTCTATGCAGATTGGAATGTGCTTACATGATTGAAAAGTTTGTTGGGATGCCGCAAATCAGGTTGAGATCAAAACTAAACATTTAAGATAAATGACGGGATTTACCTTTGTCTCTCCAAGGTACGGCATTGGCGTACCATTATGCCCTTGTGAATTCTTAGATGAATCAGCTGCACCAGGGTCGCCATGTGCAAAAGCACCAAAATTTGCTCTTTCCCATGTTTGTAGACTCCCAAACTCAGGCGCAGGAAGATTCTTCACTCTATCAAGTTGTGCAACCAGTGGCTTTAATTGCTCCTATAGTACAAAACATCAGTTTAATAATTGGTAAAAAATTGCACAGAACAAATCTCATGTTCCTAGCTCCTAAGATCACCAAGGCTTCGATGAACTTGACGTATTGGTATCCAAGTTTTTTGTGGCATTCGTTTCAAATAAAGTTTTTGGTGACATTGTGAAATCCCAAACCCCTCACAACGCCTAGGCGAATTTCTCATTGAAGCACAGATTCATACAGGTAAGTCAACTTTGCAAGAAATGTATCAAATTCCAATTCCCTGTAAGCAGGCAGTCAACATGAACATAAGAAATGGTACATTATGTAATTAAAGCAACAAAGCAAAACCTCTTATGGCCAGATGTACGCTATTTACGCTATACTAAAAGTTTGATATCGAAAAGTGTGTTAGAGCTAGATGTTATAACAAAGCTAGTGACATTCAGAACAGTGATATGGCATGGTATTGCACATTCGGTTCACTGTACATGTGTGGTATGAGCATGTGACCTCTGTAAGAAAGTATTCTGGACAGCAAAGGCATCCGTTACACCAAAGACTTAAGTGGAGAGTCTCATGCAGCATTGACAAACTCAACCGATAGATAATAACTTATATTCTTCTATGCAGCCACCTCTTGTCCTGTTCTCAGCAACAGTTATGCGCATTTCGAAAACTTCCAACATTATTTCTATTCGCAGTATTAGTATATGTATAAATTTTTGTATTGCGTGCTCTAGAAATACTGGAGTAATTGAATACTGACATCAATTCTCTGCTGCATGTCCTTCAACTTTTCACGCCTACGCTTCCTTGCATTGTCGTCACCATCTCCCATTTCTTCAGAAGCAAGCTTGTCACTTTCCGCAACCAGTTCACCATTGCAAGTTTCACAGTGGAAATACTCGTCTGTGTAGCTTACCAATTGTAATGCATCAAAGGCTGAGTACCTGCAGATAGCAAGACAAAGTTAGGATCCCAATTTTTCTGTCCAGCATGACTAAACAAGAGAAACAAATACTACTCCTCCATCCAGCTTTTACTTTCGTCTAAGCAAAACTCAAAAACTCAAGTTTTATTTTCATCTAAGGATGTGCGAATCTTAAGAGTCGCATGCATGGCAATAACTGGCGACTGGTAGCAGCCCTTTCGCATGCCTGCTCTCACTCCATTCGTCGGCAAGCCACATGCAAATAAATTCACAGTGTTCCTTCATTTTCCCGATGCATATTAATTGTTTTGGTGTGACAGCTTTGCATGCAACGGACTCCACCTTGGTATCTGATCCCATGGGTTAAACAAAATGGAAACATGGACGGAGTACCTTTTATTACAGCTAGGACATATATAGTGCTGAATTGTATTTCTGCTGTCCAATTCATCCTTCAACTTTTTCTTCATGCGATGTATCCGGTACCTTACGACATCACAGATCTGTATTTGAGAGCATATTCATCTATCACTTCCAGTGCAGATGATTGTAGAACAAGAAGAAAGAGAAGAAATACAAACAGGAAAATGTTCCTAGTTCTATAGAGATCTTCATACACAGTACAGTAGCTACAATAAAACATTAACTGTACTGTTAAAGTGAACATTGGTGTATATATGGATGAGAAGAATCCTTTGCATGCCACTTTGCCCATACTAGTTCTCTAACTCCTGTTCAACATGAAAATGACTTCGCAATTCATCATTCAAAACATTTCATATTATAGTACTCCCTCTGTTCAGAATTATAAGACGTTTTGGCTCTTGGCATGGAGATTAAGGAGAGGTGGAAAAGATGGGTGCACAGAAAACGAGGAGAGAGATAGAGATGTATAGGGAAGAAAGAAAGGTGCATCGGGAAGTGAGAAAGTCTTATAATTTGAGAAAAGTTGAGATAGCTAAAGGGTCTTATAATTTGGAACGGAGGGAGTAGCATATAAGCACCAAGGTCGCATACAGGTATTAGGTACAGCAGTACACAGATAGAGATCCACTGTGCACATGAAGGATGAAGTCATTCTATTTATCTGCTGCCACACTTGCCAGCTGTCACAGTGAAATCCTCATTTCTGATATTTTTTATCAGTTTCCCAACTACATCTACTAGTGCTATATTCGCAAAAAGTGGGCTGAAATATGTGGATTCCATCTTGATCTGATGCTGAACATTGAAACCGGCCCTAATCTATTCTGGAAATTAAGGTTCCCTATTAATTTTTCTTACTCACTAAAGAAATGGTAAATGAAAGTAAGAATATCCCTTATGTCAGCAACATCTTTTTTATGGTCTAATAAACCTATATATAAACCTTTCCGGTACAATTGTTTTTTCACAAAATGCTATGATGTTCACAAACTGGATTTTTATCAATATTAACGTTCATGGAGATAATTTTTAAGTTATAGCTGCCAAGCATCAAATCGTATGAAGCACTTCCAGTGTCCGGAAGCTAAATGAACCCAAAAAAAAAAGTGATTTATCAGGGTTTCTTCACCCTTGTTACATGTTTCAAAATCTGTAGCGGAGTAGTGAAACATAATGACAAGATGCAACAATCTAAAAGTTCTGATATACGGGGGGTAGTAAAAATTGCAAACAGAATAAGAAAAATGAAGAAATTAACTGTGTAAATTAACAGAATACTATACATTTATGTCAACTACACTATTTGCCACCCTTATTTAGGGATTCTCTAATATATCTTTTGCATTCACCCGCTGGAACCTAGCAGACATCTAAGAATAGTTCAAAAGAAAGCTTTCTTTAAAATGAAACATTATGAAATCTAGAGCTCAGACATTTTCCTACAAGCCTACAATTTACAACACAAACATCAATATTGACTAACATAGCAATACTAGAATTCACGCACATTGAAATCAAGGCCAATCAGAAAGACATTTCAATAAGAAAGAGACATAAAAGTCCAGAAGCATTATCAACAGTATACAAAGCGAATGTATTCGGTCAGTACATTGACATATTATAAAACAACTAACCTGGGCATAATCCAAAGAACAATATGAATGTGTGTGCATCTTTACTTTCTCTTCTCCCTCCTTAGTGACTGGTTGACCATCACTGGCAGCTGCAGCTGCAACATTATGTACTTTTGCACCTTTTGCTGACTGCAGCAAGAAAGAAAAATTTATAAAATGGGAAAAGAAGACTAAGGAACCATGACAACATGCAACAATAAACATTAATGGCCATACTGTAGTTGCGAGCATACTTGCAGATATCCACAATCATAATTATTTCAGTAATTGATTGAATAAGTATTTAACATGTATAACATATCCACATATCCTGTAGCTATTAATCAATTTCATGAAAATTCAGGTGGATTTCATGAAAATTCAGGTGGACAAGTTTCTGGCAACCAGCAATCCAGCATTCATAGTTGTTTGATCAGCTCAATGAGAAATCCTCAAGCAAGTGGTGAACTATCACTATCTTCTTTACACCTTATTAGAGACAATAAATAAATGCACAACAAGAATATCATGACATCAGCTGATGTTTAAAGTTGATCATGTATAACAGAAGAATTCAGAACCGCAGCAATGAAAATATAATAAAATCGATCCACATAAACCTAACCTCCTTCCGGTGATCTCTCGTGACTAATTTCTCCTCTTCAAAGAAACGGAGAATGCGCCGCAACTGTTTTGAGTGGAGCTTCAAAGCTTTAGCCAAATCTTCCTCCCGGACCCACTGGCGCCTGATGGCATGCCATTTGCAAAAATAATTTTACACATAAATCAACAGGCCCAACAATAAGGGTGTTCAGACATTTCAAAGTAACTAAAATAAGCATCGAACGGCAAGCTGAGTGTGTTGACGGTAAGGAAGGTTAAACATGCCAGGGGTTGCATGGATTGAATGCCCAACATGCTCTACCATAGTTTGTTTTTGTCATGACAAAACTGATACGTGATAAAAAGCAGCAAATTTCGGAGACAAGTTGCTTAAAAAATACTAAAATTTTGATTTGGCTAAGCAGCTAAATAAGCCCGTAAGAGGCTAGCAACAAATCAAGCCAGCCAGACATCCATCACTTTCGTCTTGCTGTCATTAAGTTATTCATACACAAGAGAAAAGACAGAAGGAGAGGAGCAGGCTCCCTCTGGTACCTGGTGAGGGCGTCGAGCACAACCACGGCCATTCCGCGGTTGTCGCCCCGAGAGGTCTTAGGCTGGTTGTCGCCCTTCATGGAGATGTCATCGTAGAAGGCGCGCGCCGCCAGCCTGACCAACCTGCATACCGCCGCACAAAATCAATCCAGGCCCGAAAGTCACCGACGAGCTAGCGGGCGCTGCGCAGCCGCTAGGGTTTCGAGGGAGGTGAAATGGAGGGGTGGATGCTTACCGATTGAAGGGCTCGATGGAGCCCATGGCGAAGGCGGCACCGAGGCGCCCACGTACGGGTGGTCAGGGTCGTGGCGCTCAGAACATAGGTGAGAGGGAGCCTTTGCCGGATCCGGCTGGCCGCCGGTTGATGCCGCCGCCGCCAGCTGCTGGCGTTGGATCGGAGGGGAAAGATAGAAGAAGGTGAGGTGTTCGGTTTGGCCGTTTGGGAGGAGGAATGGAGGATGTGAGTCCGAGATTACTACCGGTCCGCGTCATGTTGGGCTTGGGCTTTTGGGCTTCATTGCCAGCGAGATTGGTGGCAACTGACGATTCAAATTGTTTTCCTGTATCTCAAAAAAAAAATCAAATTGTTTTCCTTTTTGTTGATCTATATTTTTTTCATTTTTCTTTTTTTTAGCGAATCCTTTGTTTTGGCCAATGTTGTTGACCTTCAATTGTTTAGCTTGACGAACGAAGAAGAACATAGTTTTCCTGTGCCGTTCTTGCCGGCTTTTTTTTTTTTTTTGTTGTTGTTGTCCGTGTCTTCTGCCTTTCCCTTGGTATGGCAAACTTTGCCTTACCCGATCCTCACCACTCGTCGAGCAGCACCAGAGGCGTGAAAGCCGCAATCCCTCTACTAATCACATCTACATGCGTCAGTTTTGTGGATTTAAAAGTCTATTTTCTGTACAGAGAATAATTTGAAGCCTCTGCTTGGAGCGTTGAATACATTTGTCCATGCATGTCTTCTCGTATGTGTTGTTTCCTATGATGATCCAGGCTGGAGTTGTAGGTTTTTCACGCAGCAATTTGTGCTGTGTCCTACGATGATCCAGACTAGCGTTGTAGATTTTTCACGCCGGTTTTTTTTTTTTAAGATGGTGTTGGCATGGGTTGAGAGGAAACGAGATGGGAAAGGAATTACGGAGGTCCTGTACGCGTTCACACAAAAACTACGACGCCAAGTAGCTGCCTGGATTGCGTCCTCACGTCCCTGGCGTTGCTTCCATGATGAACGGCAAAGATCAGGTAAGGCAAAGTTTGCCATACAAGAGGAAAGGCAGAGGATACGGACCTCTTTTTTTAGCAGCAAAGGAGTAACTTTTTTGCGCCACATTTTATCAGGAGTGCCGGTTATTTTTTAGCCAGCGGTACCGACTGGTCGAGCACTGCCACAGTACAATGTAACAACCTAAAAATCAGTGTAACCATAACAATACATCTCAAAAAAAAAAACATATCAACCTAAAAGTATGCCGCAACAGATTCATTCTAGGCAAAGTTAGAACCTCGTTGAGCAACAGACAAGCAAATATATTTTCCACGGACTTTCCCCTGAGCCAAGATTTCAAAAGTTATTTTCTCCCAATATCATCCGTGGATATTTTAACCACACGATAAATTCGTAAACCACAAGAGTGAAAGCAAGTCCCAAAAGACATGAAGAAAATCGTGGTTGAAGATTCAGCTAGAGAAGTAACAGAAGAGCGTGACAGACCAAGAAAGAACATCGTATGGCTGATGTTTTGGAAGGCAGGTCAGTTGGAACTGACTTTCCCCTCTCAGGATCACTTCAAAATTTCAAGTGAGCTTCTTTCCATTCCATGTCATTATTGCCTCCCTTAATACTCTTTAGAAGTCATGGGAATACCAGCAGTTTTCCTCATAGCGACACCATCCATTTTTGTAGTAGAAGTTGCATGGCTCCCGCTGCGACAGTTGTACTGGGTGTTGCTGGGGCTGGTTCTGATTATGGTGATGCTGCTTACGGTTCATTCTCCTGTGGTCACCGTAAGTCTGATGTTGGTTCTGTTGGGTATGATACTGGTATTGAGTCGTGTGCCAGCGATTATTCTCATTTTGATGCTGGTTCTGTCGAGGATGATATTGTTCACGACTTGTTCTCCTGTACCCATGGTTATATTGATGATAGTAACTCTGACCATAATATTGGTCCCTTGAATTTAAATTCTGGTTTCTTGACCTGAGGGGTTGATGCACTGAGTGATCAGCCAGGGCATTTTGACGACAATTGGAGCCATGCTGGTGTGCATTTGCATGCTGATTCGAATTCCCTCGAGGCTGGTATAAAGGTTCACCATATTCTGCAGCATGGTAACGGTTATTCTGGTAATAAACCTCTCCTCTGTAACTTCTCACATCATCCTGTGGAAGCACCTCTTTGTGGTACTGATGATTGGGGGGCTGCAGTGGGTACTTGGATGTTTGCTGTGAAGTAGAGAGCTTTGAAGATATTTGATGATGTCTTATGTTCCCTGATCCTCCATTGTGTTGGGAAGGAGCTTGACCATCTAACCTGTAAGTCCCCATTGCACCCTCCTGCTGTAGAACTTCAGGTTGGTTTTGATATTTGGGCTGCCGGTGTGAGTCATTTCGATTTTGATATTTGGGCTGCTGGTGTGAGTCCTTGAACATTTGTTGCGTATGAGGGGCCTGTGGATGCATTTGCTTCTGCAATCCTCCAGGTTGGATAGAAGGGTCCTCATTGCTCTCTTGCTTGAAAGTTTTTGTTCCAACCTTCTCTGGAAGAACTTCGTTGTGTTGTGTGGGAGTTACATTTAAAGGTATATGCTGCTGCATTGTATTCCCACGTTCACCATTTTGGAGGGAAGGGCATTTCCTATCATCAGTCCTAACAGATAAAGGCAAGCTTTATGAACAATAAAGAAACAAAATTAGATGCAAATGCCTAAGAAATTTACCCTTATATTTGATGAAATGGATTATAGCTACAACAGCAGGACTTCTTGTTTAAATATGCTAAACAATGAAGCAAAATCATACTTATCATGTAACAGGAGAGAACCTAAACGATGAAGCAAAATCATACTTATCATGTAACAGAAGAGAACCATAGCATTAAGCAGTTTCTTTTACCAAGTATATATTGCGTATTAGATGGAAATATATGGTACCTATTTTGTTGTATTGATTATTGGAAATAAGTTCAGCAATAAAGCGAGGTCAGACTTTTCACATAATAGGGGAGCATGATAGCAACCATTGCAATAAGAAGCTGGGATGTACCTTTGATGAACAGTGGTCATGGGATCAACTGTTAGTTGTGGAATGACCTTTATATATTGTTTTTGGTTCATGCCCTGCTGTTCTTTAACCTTATTTTCCTTGATCCTAGTCATGAAACAACATATTAGTGCATCAGAGCAAAAAATATAACATTCAAGTCTATATTATAACTGTCAGTTTAATAAACCATGTCGCATTGTTAGAATTTAGCACACCTATTAAATTTCATTTTCCTTTCAATCTCTTTCTCTTGAATCCTGGAAGCCCTTGACTTGCGTGCCACAAACCCTCTTGCATGTTTTTCTTGGAGGACCCTGTTTCTCTCTTCCTCATCAGTCCATGGCTGTGAATGTCGGAAAAAAAATCAGCACAAGATAGATAAATAGTAATAGGGTTTTCCTTATGCAAAAAGAACGTTGATAAGACTACACCTGTCTCATGGTCTTATTCTTGTAAAGATTTCTGCCCTTTATGAGGAGTGGATGGAGTGGAGGCCACGGTTTGTACCCTTTGCTCCACAAAATCTCAATCTACAATGGAAATTTGTTTGGTTTTCAATACAATTTCTGTGAAGATCATTATCCTAACAATATTGTGATTTGAGGAAAAAATGCTCGCAAAAGAACTAAAACTTACTGTGAATGTATGCTGTTGCTTTGCTGTTCCATAGCTTTCTTTGATTATTCTACCTGCATTTGTCCTTTGACCACATAAGCGCTTTACATCACGAGGAGCTCCTTTCTTCCTGCATCAATACTCAGCAGGAAACATAAAGCATATAAATAAATATTATGCTAGTAGAATCATGATTCATGAAAAATAATAGTCAATTCAGAACTTAGGCTAAAATTTGATTACCTTTTGTATATGTTTTGCTCAAACATCACAACATCGCCTTTGCATGCGTCTCCTACACCAACAATTATATACATAAGAGGGGACAACAAAGCACAAAAACGACTGTAGGAAGGCAAATGTTGTCTGCAACAACATCAATTATTATAGGTTGTTTGTTCCAGAAAAGTAATAAAGTTGAGGCCATATCCATGATTAGACCTATTCTTCTGTAAGTACTAAAATATTTGCTTTACAAAATGACCTGTCTGTACATTTTCCATCTATGTTGCCATGCATTGTTCTAGGTCGGAAGTAGTTTTTTTTTTGTACTTTCTTCTTTTTTACCTTTACAGTTAAGAACAAAGCTTGACACTGGATACTTCACCTCTCCAGCATTTTTCACCCTGAATGTATGTGAAGCACAATGAGCATGAATCAAACAAAACCAGTAATCTGCTTACATCGCAGGATGAAACAACAGAAAGCTCAATTGTACAAAAAAGAATATCACATTAGGTTTGTGGTTCATACTCAATATGCTCTCTGATTCGATTTAGGAGCACCTCCTTCTTGCCAGTCAATCTTAACTTGTGCATCCGCAAATATGATTTGCATTCGTAAACCTTTAATTTCTCCAGCTGACCATCTGTACATAATTACATGGCAACAATGTCCAAATCAACAACTATATTGTGACCATTAAATGGAAAAGAAGTTTAAATTCTGATCCATCAAACTGTAGGCAGAAGCACATCGTAAGCAGGTTTCTGCAAATTGACTTCTCTGCTAGTTCTAAAATTACATTAACCACAGAAAGTACGCCTGAAGCTCAGCCCTCTTTTGAAACAACTACATTGATAAACACTAAATTATGTTGAAAAATGGTAAACCAAAAAATGCTCCCACATCGCTTTCTGCGTGTCTGCACTAAGGATAAACGAACAATAATGCTCACTACCTTCACCAAGTTACCTAAATAAATGAATGCATCAATCAACCATTTCCAATTTTTTCTTACATCCTGTTACGAAGCAAAACACAGTTCTTTCCTGTAAGCAAAGACGGTACTGGATTCTTATGTCATTTTCCAAATTGTACACATGCAAGAAAATTACATTGCCGTTCCTTTGTGCACCAGTTTACATTGCCTTATAAGAAAGAAAGAAAGAACTGAAAACTCACCCTGGATGAGATTGTCCACCGTGGCCAACAGATCGATATCCTCCTTCTCCATCTTCGGCACAGCTGATCGTTTCCTGCAATTGCGAAATGATTACACAAATTAACCTAATCCATTCAGCTCCCATGAAAAGAAAACAACACGGTAAATAAAACCTCAGCACCCAAATAGACGAGTGAATGATCAAATCCCAAATATCGCGGAAAGAAATCTCGTCTGTGCTTCGCGATCGCACAAACTGGAACAGATTACCCAATCAGAGAAAGGGAAGAAGAGGAAAGGACCCCGCCGCCGTACCTGCCCTTGCGCGCCGAGGCCGAGATGGACATCCGGCTCATCCTGGACCGCAGCACGGCCTCCACCTCGAGGTCCCCATCCGCTTCGGGGTCGAAGGTGGGGTCGTCGTCGGAGCCCGTGTCGGGGTCGCAGAGGTCCGCGAGGCTCGCGACCTCGGACCAGTCGCCGTCCCCCTCGTCCTCGTCGCCGCTCTCCACCTCCTCCTCCTCTGATTCATCCTCCTCGCGCCGCTCTTCCGTCGATCGGGGCAGGCGGGCGGCGCGGGGATCACCGGCAGCTGAGGCGGCGGCGGCGGCCATGGCGGTGTTGATGGGCCGACCGTTGGGAGGGGATTGGACGGGAATTAAAGACTGTTCCGTTTGCTTTCGCGTTTTGGTTTGAAAATTGAAACTGTGTTGACCTTTTTTCCTCGCAAATCAGTTCAGCTGGTAGTGGCCTCTGTTTTTATAGGCGGCTGCCCCGCTGCAGCGCTGCTTCTGCTGGTGGGACCTTGACGGAAGGAACCCCTCTGCTCGAGCTGTGCTCTCGTCCGGTTGCGCTGTTGGCTCATCGCAATTGGTGTGTAATTACGACAGTTTTATTTTTTTGAAAGAAAAATGCTTCAAGTTTGACAATGCTTAAAACGAAACAATTAAGAAAGTACTATAATGAAACCAAGCACAATGTGATTTGTTGTTTCAAATATACTCCATTTAAAATTAAGATTTTTAAATCATGCCAGGGGTTCGCTCTCCTATTAGCAGTGTCGTCGCCCTCTCTCTCTCTCTCCAAGCGACGAAGCGGCATTGAGCAGGAAGCCGAGGCGAGCCAAAGCGCGCCCCGCGCCTCCCACATGCCAGGGATAGTTTCGAATGGTGCTGACGTGGAGGAGGAGGGAGCCGGCAAAGTTACCTTCGAGGTGATCCTGGCTTCGTTGCGTTTTGGGGTCAGCTGCGCCTAGTTTTTACGAAGGAACGCTCGCGTTTGGCAAATTTTTGAAGCCGGGCAAGAAGCTAGCCAAACATGGCCTAAGCATGTTTATCGTATTGAGGATCCATCCCTGTTAATTCCGGTCTGCTTCTTCTGGCTATGATACTGATCGTTTTTCATTCTCTTTGCCGCAATTCTGATCACTATATTGCTGGAGTTGTGTTTCTGATCACTATGTTCTGGATGCATGTTAGATGGAAGGAGTAAGGACCTCCATTCTTTGATCATTAGGTATGAGGTTTCAGTTGCCTGTATGTCATCCTGGCATCTCCCTCAAGACCTCAACACAAGACAACATGCACAGGCTACTCTAGTACCCACTAATGGATACCAAAGTCTCCGAGTATTGAACTGTGGAGTAGAGCCAATCCAAACCACCAGGTATATATGGGTTACGTGTGCCCTGCGGATGGACATAGGAAATTTCTTGATTCAGGTCGACCACCTGTTCTAAAGATCCACTTTCTGTATTATACCTATAAATACTAGTTAAATTCAGACATACATATACAACTCCTTCGTAGGCAGAGAAAGGGATCAAGTTCCAGATGGGACATGGTATCACAATGGTGAAATACAGCAACCATTTTGGCAGCGGGACACCATCATCCTCTGCCATTGCACGGTTTGCAATCCAATGTGGGTATAGCCATAGCATAACTTCCCAGCCAGGTTCGTCAAGTTGCTGCAAGTGTCTCTCAACTCCATGCAAGGCGGGGGTGGGAACACGGTGAACTTCTCGTCGTGCAGGTTGAAGCGCAGCATG
This sequence comes from Eragrostis nindensis, assembly GCA_012490785.1. Classification (NCBI taxonomy): domain Eukaryota; kingdom Viridiplantae; phylum Streptophyta; class Magnoliopsida; order Poales; family Poaceae; genus Eragrostis; species Eragrostis nindensis. The sequence continues at coordinate 29,938 of JAAXCT010000916.1, forward strand.
GTTTGAGTGGACAAAGTCATGCCAGCGCTCCAATAGATGGCATCTGGGAGGCAGGCCGGTGTCAATGCCAGGGATCCAAGCACGAAGATCTCACACCCAATGCTGTATTCTGTCATCTCGTCATCGCAGTAGCGCCAAAAGCACCTCACCACCTTGTACATGCCAGTCGATGTGTCCACACCGAAGCCCGTTCGTTCCTGCCCTTCGCTTCAGGCCAGGCTCGTTTTGAGTTTTGGGTCATAGGACGGGCAGTGCAGTCCAAAGACTAACTAGTTCGACCCACAAAGTGGCATTTTATCAATGGAAGAATATTGGCTTCCAGCTTCCAAAAAAAAAAAAAGTAGAACATTGCCTTGTACCTAATGTGTGTTAAACTACTATGTATCGACCAATCGCACTCAAAAACCTACTTGCGGTTTATTAACATGTAATTAGAGCTCTTTCCAGAGACATTTCTGAATGGTTTTATTTCTCGTGCGGGATTGAGGACCGTGGATGTACATCTGGTTTTCAGTGTATCATTGATCCATATATTCGTCTTCCCCAGTCTCATTTTATCCGTTGTTTGTGTGTGTGGAAAAAGGACGTCAAACTAACCGAACCGATCACTATTGGAGTATTGGTGAAGAAATGGAAGCATTCTGCAATCCAAGAAATTTAGTTCCATCGCTATTTTCATTGGAGTATTCAATAAGCAATTCTTTCATCTGTACATTGCTCTGTTTCTTTTAACACATCACACGAACGAACGAGACAATCCCCTGTTACCTGCCTACCTAATCTGACTAGTGTATGCAAAGAAGCCTCTTTGGTTCACAGCGCGAGCGTGAGCTCGTCACGGTCCGCGCGGGGGTAGGGCGCCGCGCGCGCTGCGACCCGGCCTTTGCTCTTCTCCATGAACCGCTGCAGCGACGCCTTCCTCGCCACCGGCAGGTCCGCCGCGGCGACCCGCACGCCGGCGGTCCTCGGCTCCTTGGCCGCAGCCGCGGCGGAGGCGGCCAGCTGCAGCAGGTCCGCCGCCTTGTCGGCCGTGACGGCGTCGAGCACCAGCGCCCACCCGCCGTAGACGATGGTCAGCTGCTGCGCGGCCCCGGCCTCGGCGTCGTCCTGGGCTTCCGGCGCGGCGTCGACGTCGGCGCCCGGCATGAGGGGGAGCGGCCGCACCGGCGCGGCCGGACGCGCGCGAGCCCTCTCGGCCGCCTTGACGTACTGGCTGAGCGCGCCGCACGCCGCCGTGAACCGGCTGGTCGTCGTCGCCGCTGTTGCTGTAGCGCTACCCGCGCCTCCAGCTGGCGCTGCTGCTGCTGCTGCCGCGGCCATCGCCGGCGATCGATGCGCTGCTGCTGGTACGATGCTTCTTCGGCGTTGCGCTCTTGTTGAACGGTTCTTGGTCTTTGGTTGTGGGAGGAGAGGAGAGGACGATGAGCAAACGATCGGAAATCTCTGTTTCGGCTTCCGTGTTGGTTGGGGGGTCTCTGGTTTTATAGGTGATGGGGGCGATCGATTCGTTTTCCGTGAAGTGTGAAGTCGCGCAGCGCGGCGGGTCGTCGGCACGATGAACACGTGAAAGGCGTGGGGAACACAACCAACCGGGGTGCGGTAGACGGCGCCATGCGCAAGAAGACGACTTGGCGTGGCGGGGCCGACTGGCCGCCGTGGACCTCGTGGTGAGAAGGAATCGCGCGAGCGAGAGTTTTTTTGTTTGAACAGAAAGCGACACAGGCGGGGTCCCTCACGTCGTGCTGCACGACGACTTGGCCGACTGTGGTCTCTCTCCGTCTCTCTCGTACGTGGTTGGGGGGTAGCTCGTGGGCCTAGGCCTTCGGATGAAAAATCAAAGGGTGTAGATGGCCATCAATCGGGCAAAATTATGATTGTACTGACAAGTTATTGGGGGACCTAGGCAACTATAATCGAAGTCTATAATGTGTCTTGTTCGATTTAAAATATGAATTCTTATAATATTTTTTGCGAGTATGAATTCTTATAATATGAGTGGATCCAAACAAGCCTTAAGTAGAGGTCGAAGAAACCATGATCTTTGTCACAACACTCATTTTGTTTTTAAGAAATGTGCAAATGTAAAGCACTACTTGTTCAATTAGTAAGGGGAGGGGAAAAAAAGGAATTTGGCCATGCGCCTATGCGGAACAGGCTGCATTTCCACGTTGAAATGGTTCAGCACCACAGTTTTCGAGACAAAAGGGATTTGGCTAGCTAGTCAATGCAACAGGGTAATCTTCCTGGTCGACTGGTGGTAGTTCTCTGAGATCCGGTGGTTGAACTTTATGCTTTACCACGTAGTAGTGCAAATCAACGGCCACCACATTTGAAACTTCGCCGGTTTCGTTTAATTAGGCGGGGAGAAATTGTGTTTGCTTTTCGCTGCCGGTCTGCCACGAGACGTGCTGCCGCCCTGCAGGGCACATTCGCAAAAGCGTTTTGGAAGGCAAACCTGAAATAAGTATGCTGTGGGACGGAAGCTTCCGACCGACACGCCGGTGTGGCGAGCGAAAGCGATCGCGCACTTGTATTGTAATTGGAGCCAAGAAGTTTCGCGGCTGGTTTGTGAAACGCGCGAGCTCCCTACAATTTGTATTAGTCTTTGACTTGGGACTACTGATCGAGTTGCGCGCGCCTATAAACAAATTCGACATTTTTGCTTTTCGCGGCAAAAAGCAGTTGATCTCCATTTATGTTTCAGCCAACAATTTGGCGTAACTCAGTCCAGTAATCAGAAATGTTCTTCCTGTACATCAGGCACTCTCCCTACGCTACTACAAATGCAAGAGGAGCACGAGCACTGATAATCACAGCGAGAGGGCGAGGCGGTCAGGGCTGCACGCGTCGCCGCCGTCGGGCCGGCTGCAGGGCGCGGCGCGCGCGGCGGCCCGGCCCCGGCGCTTCTCCATGAACCGCCGCAGCGACGCCCTCCGCTCCACGGGCAGGTCGCTGCCCGCCGCCGGCACGGCGGCTTCTTTCGCGAGCCGGAGCACCTGGGCCGCCTTCTCGGCGGGGACGTCGTCGAGCACCACCACCCGCCCGCCGTAGATGATGGTCAGCTGCGGCGCCGGCTCGCGCTCTTCTTGCGCCGACGATGACACGTCCGCGCCCGGCATTAGAGGGAGAGCAACAGCCGTGGCCGCCGGCAGCGGCACCGCCTCCATCGCCGCGGCCTTCTCCGCCGCCTTGACGTACCGGCTGAGCGCCCCGCACGTCGCAGCGAACCGGGCGCGGCCCTTGATGCTGCCCGCCGTCGTCATTCGCCTCTTCTGCTGCTGCTGCCTTGCTGAGCTTCGCGAACTTCTCTTTGCCACGACGGAATAAATCTGACGGATGCCTTGGGAGGTCTGGTTTGTAGCTGGGGCGATGGATAGAGTACTCCTAGACACCAAGCTCTGGTTTTTATACAGAGGCGTGAGTGAGGCAGGCGGGACGAAGGAATCGCGCGGTGGGCACCATAATCGCCACGAACAACACGTGATGGTTTCGACGCGATCAGATACCGACGGCCGGCCCTATAATTGTGGAGTTGGGGCTAGTAGTAGTAGCAGCTTAAATTATGGGACTGGTGGGGCTTCGGGGTCGACATGTTAATAATCTCTCGAAAGTATCATTTTGGCGACGCACGTTTCTTTTGCTCCCCTATGTACAAGAATAAATTCTCCATCGGCCCCTATTTCGTCTAACAATAATATAAAGACTCATGTTTCATAATCAAGTGCAAAATGTGTGTTTAGGGATACTAATTAAGGGCATGCCTAGAACAAGTGCACAAAAACTACTTGCATAAACACCAGTATTTCCGTACAATGTAAAAAGGTGTTTAAAGAGCTTGCTAAACACCAGATGCCAACTTAAGATCCCCCTTATTCTTAAGCAACTTTTTATATGTAGGAAAGAGGTTTTACACATGTGCAGTTAATGATTTTTTTTCTCTTTAACAATTCTTCCAAGTGCCTTGCATTGTAGATGCCTTAAGACTGACTCCAACAACGATGTCCATTTTGGAGAGGCAAACAGGCCTTTGCCTGGCGTCAGCAGTAACAAAATGTGCATCTTTCAGTGATGAACTCCAACAGCGCTATTGCATTTCCGGTGTGCATCTTCGCGTGAGGCACGGTGCTCTTCACTTCGGCCGGGGACGCGCAGCTGCTTTGACGTGCGCTGCGGTCCGCGCGCGGACGACGCGGACAACCTGCACTGGCGCGTCGGGCAAGGCGGGGGCTGGAGAAGAAGGTTGAGCCGGAGGAGGACGCCGCCGGCAGCGTCGGGTGGACGTGACGACGCGAGCCCGCTGCGCCTCGCCGCGATTACGCACCGCTGCGCCGCCGAATCGTGCTAGCACAAAACTGACGGCGCCTCCCGCCGCCGCAGCAGCTGGCCTCGCAGCAGCCCGCGCACCGCCGCGTCGCAGCTGACCTGCGCCGCCCGCCACCGCGGCAGCTGGAGCTGGCCTCGCACGTCGACCCGCTTGCAAACGCCGCTCGCCCGCGCGATGCGCGGAGCGGCGCCGCCGCAGCTCACCCCGACCCACCGCGGTCGAGCTCCGCGCCCCGCCCCGCCCGTGCTCCACATACGCCGTCGATTATTATTGTAGCGAAGCTCAATTTCATGGTGCAAGCTCCGGCTGAGCTCGATTTGAACGGATGAAGCCTGCGCCGCTCGCCGCCGCTGCAGCCTGCACCGCGCTCGCCACTGCTCCGCCGCTGCGCTCACCCTTCGTGCTCGCGCCCGCGCGCTGTGTCCCCTGCTCCGCCGCCGCGATTCGCGCCCCGCGCGCCGCGTCCCCTGCTCCGCCGCCGCGCCGCGCCGTGTTCCCGTGCCCCGTGCCACGCTCCGCCCGTCGCCGACCCACGTGCTGCTCGTCCGCTCGATGCATCGGAGAGAGAGAAGGTGTAAATTTGGATCACCTCTCTCCTAGACAGGTAAACTGCCTGCTCATTTGCCTTCTCTGTTGGAGAAGGAATCAATGATGCACAGTAGAAAAAATGAAAGGCATATATGCATTTGCATGAGCTGTTGAAGTCAGCCTAAGACTGACTTCAACAGCGCGAATGCAAAAACGACATCCATTCCATCTTTTGCCTCGCTCGCCAGGGGATGCATATCTGCTTGTCTCCAACAACGCGAAAGGCATCGGGAGAGGCATCTCTCTCCCCGCCCGCGCCGCCCTCCAATGCCCGAGAGCACCCGCCGACGCCGAAGAGAGCCCCGCACGCGAGAGCTCGAGCCGAAGACGCGGCCAGTCGACGCCCAGAGCGCGCCCCGCCGCCCACGCTCCGCTCGCCCCGCTGCGCCGCGCTCGCCCGCCGCGCGCGCGTCCCGCGCCCCGCCGCCGCGCCCGCCTCCACGCGACGCCCTGCTCACGCCGCCACCTCCACGCGCGTTAGGCAAACTCGTCGCGCCGCCGCTACACACCATCCCAGCCCGATCTGAGCCCACAAATGGATGCGCCTTGACGTCCTCTCTCACCCAAAAGAAACCTCAACTAAACCGTTGAGTGTGTAGAGAGTAATCGAAATTTTTCTCCGACGACCTCGCCGCCGGACACTGTCGACATCGCCGTCGATTCCGCCCATTTCAGTCAGCAATTTCTCGATTCTCACAATGGCGTCTTCCTCATGCTTACGCACCTCCTGACCGCAGCTCGCCTCACACCTCTCCGCTCGCCGCCCGCGGCCGCGCTGGCAGCTAGTTGTCGCCGCCGCGGAGCTTGTCGACCTCCGCCGCGCCCCGCGCGCTCGCGCCGCGGTCGCGCTCTTCTGCTGCCAATCCCCGCGCGCACACACCGCCGCGCTCGGCTGCTCCCCCCCCCCCTCCCTCGCCTGCTCCGCCGCGCGCACGCGCCGCTCTCGCATCCCAGCTCCCTCCGGCGGGCCCACGCTCGCAAATGCATAGGAGGAGAGAGGGAGTCCATTTGTAGCTTCCCTCTCTCCTCCGAGGCAAAATGCATGAGTGTATGCCTCATCTGTTGGAGGAGAAATTCCTGATGCAAAGTACTCTCTCACATGCATATATGCATTTGCCTTTCATCTGTTGAAGTCAGCCTAATGACACTCTTTTGCCTTCTTTCCGAAGACACCAGCTTCAGAACCGACAGTAACATATAATATTTGAGAGGGACAGCTTTTTTTTTTTGCGACAGGGACAGCTAGTATTTCGAAAACGACTACTAGATGACAAATGGACTAATAAAATGAGAAAACAATTGAAGCGTTTCTTCTCCATTGTACATACATTAAATTTATGTAATTCGAGTGTTCTTGATATAGGTAGTCAGAAAAATGATCCAAGTTCAACACACTAGTATCAGCGAGATGTAGCAGGATCGAACCAAGCTTCACGGGGTTTAAAAACAGTTTACTGTCAAAACAACAGTAAGCATTGTTGGGACGAGTAGCTAGTTTGCACGATGCTACCAGTAAATCTGTACAATTAATGATCACGACAGCTCCATTGGAATTTTTTACTTCCCGAAAGAGCCACATGGCCCGGAGTTGGTATTGCACGATCCGATGCGATAAGTAGATCAACTTGGCTTTGCTTTTGTAAATTTTCTGCATCTAGTTTTTTTTCAATGCAGAATTGGACGACAAGCTCCACCTCCACGTGAAGTACGACGTCGTGCTCGCGGAACGGACTTCCCGAGATGCCGACCCTGTTTCTCCTTTTCTCATTGAATCACTGCACCTTCGACTCCACCCAGCACGCCCCCTGCCGTGCGGCGCCACGCATCATCAGCTTGGCAGGCCTGTCAGCTAGGCCTAGGAAGTCGACGGTCCAACACTAGCACGAGGAGCCACGAGCCTGCCGCACAAGATCGTCAGCCGCCCGGCCTCGGCGCCGGCCGGCGTCGATCGTGCGCCAACGCGCGGTAGAAACATGGTGGAAGTCGTGAGCCGCAGCCGCCGCCGCCGCCATATATACCAATCTTCCCGGAAGCTGCAATCCTCCGACTACCATCTCGTTTCACAGCGCGATAAATTCTGATTTTCCTGCTCCGTTTGTTCCGTACGCGCGTTGATATTGATATCGGTGCGCTCCACTCGGCTGGACAGACAGCGAAGCGCGCGTAAAAGGGCGCGTCTGGCGCTGGCTCATTTCTGGTCCAAAGGTGTGGCTCTGGTCGTTCACGTCCGGTTCACCACTTGTCGACCGGCACGACGAAAACGTGCGGGGATCCCGCGAGAACGGTGGTCGGCGGCTCCTGACTCCAGTTCAGGTGGCCGAAAATATTATCGATGCGCCGCTCTAGCTCTTATCATATTGCATTGGACGCTGCGACGTGCCGGTGTGCTCAAGAGCGGTGGGTCGTCCAGTGAAGGAAAAATGGGTGCGTTTTGGCCATGCGAACGGGACGTTTCGGCTGGTGTTGGCCTTTCTTCCGTGGCGCGTATACAGCGCACCGCCTCTTGGCTGCCCCCCTTTCCCTTTGTCATTTACAACTCGCGCATCTTTCCCAAAGTTTTCTTTTTAATAACTGATCAAAAAGTGTAGTGTCTACCAACATGGTGGGAAATGAGTATGTTGAGAATGATATTGTTGGTGATTCACTAAAATTGTTGATAAAGATACAATATTTATGTACGCGAAAGGGTTTATAGTCTAATGGTTACAAAAGCCTCAATAACACCTCAATTCCTGGGTTTTCGTCAATCCCGACGATTGCTACCTTAATCTTCGAAGATGCTTATAGAAGTAGGGTTTGCGTGTGTTCGTTCATAGAAATGAGTGTGCGTGCGTTGTGAGTGTCTGAGTTGTAATGTGTGATCGCAAAAAAAAAAAATATTTATAAGGAAATATGATGGCCACTTGAGAAAAGAAAATACTAAAGAGCATTAAAACAGTCGAACACTTGAAAAAAAAAAACCGTCTAGAAATATTGAAAGTCTAGTGCTCGACCGAGATGTGGGACCCCGGCACGACATGTAATTAGTCATGGGCGTTCAGGTAAACCCGAAATTTCGAGTCGGGTATTTCGAGTATTTACAATTTTGGTTTCAACAAATCACACCTGATGAAGCTATCGCCAAAACTGGGCACCATGGCGACGCGGAGGCGGAGCTCAGCACTGGTCATTGTCGCAGGTGGTGCGGGCTGCCGAGCCGCAGACGCAAACCGCTAGCATGAGGTGAGGGCTGTGGAGCGCTGATGGGCGTCGCCTTGGTGTATAGAAAAGTCATAAGAGGCTCACTAAAGATTTATGGAAAAATTGCAAATACCCACTTGTAAATGAGGGGGGTTTTCATTTACCTACTTACAAAAACTTTTGTTCAATCTAACACTTACAAGTTAGAGTCGCTCGCTTTGAACATGGCTTTGGTCTTCGGCTCGGCGTCAGCAGCCTGTACCAGACAACAATGGCGTGAAACTGAGAAACAAGAATCGACTCTAGTAAACAAGGTACCAGACAAAAATGGGTAAAAGACTAATTAACCTTTACACAGCACCAATCGTGATGATAAACTTAGTAACTTACCGATTTTTTCAGGATATTTACACAACACATACACAGCGGCCTCTAGTTCATTCATGAATCGCAATTCCTGCATAGAACCGTGCAAAATCAATTTCTTAACCACGTAATGGACTACTATCATTCAACTGAGCCCTTTGGATAGGCGGAACCTTACCGGTGCAGAACTAGAAGACTGAATCGCCGTAAAGCAGAATTCTGCTGGCCATCGGACCCAATTCGATTGGGCTCCAACATCTTAAACTGCCGGCGATCGCCGCCGCCGCTTGAGACCTAAATCCTCAGCGGTTTTAGCACTAATACGGTTCACGATTTTGGCAAGAGATCGGCTGCTACTAAATTACAGGGGCTGAGCCACTGGGCTGGACGAGTGGACGGAAGGTCGACACATGGCATGTTTTGATGACACATGGCTGCCACTTGTGATGGTCAACGGGAGAAGTAGATCCAGGTGGGGAATTTTTTTTTTAAGGTAGAACACTCCAAAGGGGCTAGAAGGTTCTTTATTATTCCATCGAGTACAAGCATTTTACATAAAGACTCTGCAAACTAGGCATAGGTCCTTATCAAAGCCTAAGAGGACATAAAAGAAAATTAAAATTACATCCAAGTCCTCAGTCACCGCCGACAAGCAGAACCTAGCCAACTCCACCGCAACAACTTTGGTAGCATGGACATGAGCATTACCAGCAAACTCAGAGCAGTCCACCCAACAAGGACACCTCCGTCCACAGACGGGACCTGACGCAGCGCACAGGCCAAAGCCGGCAAGCATCCGTGTCGAGGACGGGAAAATGCCTCCTAATGCAGATTGACTCACCAACGGTCCGCCCGGAAGTCGCCTCAAAGCTTACATCTACTGCCGCGGAAGAAGAAAGTCCAGCTGTAGATCTCGATTTTGCATCACCGAGCCAGACTGCAGGGACCCATATCCATGATAAGCTGAGGATCAGCAAGAAGCGAGCGACTCTAACTTGTAAATGTTAGACTGAACTTAAAGTTTTTGCAACTGGATAAATGAAAACACCCCTAGCTTGCAAGTGGTATTCGCAATTTTTCCAAGATTTATATTACACTATACCGTAAAATTTGTGTGTGCCCCAATGTTGTGTAGCGACAAACATAGCAGGGCAGACGCCCCCCCCCCCCCCCCCCCCCCCCCCCCCCCCCCTCGTAGGCCCATGAACAACTATAAGAGGCTGGACCAACAAATCGAGTTTCAACTGACATCTCAAATGTCAATGTTGTCACTTCCGCTGTCGCTTAGGTTAATTGAGCTCAATTTGAGGCTGAACCATTAACCTAATCTTCTCGCAAATTGAGCATAATTTAGTTTTGTCACTTAGGTTAATGGTAAAAAGGAATAATTTTTTTCACAGTGATTGCGAGGAAGAGAATAAGAATTAAAATCTGAGGTATATGATAGATGTGTTTTTATCAGTGAGAGTTTATCATGGTGGCATAAGGAAGTTTTCTTTAAACGAAACCGTTGGAGTGGTGCAAAATAGCAGCGAGGATAAGGATCACACATTTTGATCAGATTGAACACACTCGAGCACCTTCAAAATCTAGCCAAATTTTGATGCTTTTCCCTTATTTGGTGAAATTGGTATGCATCATGAAACAGTGAACCACAATATGCCAAATCATATAAACGCAAAAGAGCGAATTGACAAAATTAATTAACATGCGTACTCCCTCTGTCCCCAAGTAGATGCCGCTTTTGACTTTTAGACATCACGTTTGGCCGCTCGTCTTATCAAAATTTTATGCAAATATCAAAACAAATATGTCACGATTAAAATATCTTCAATGATAAACAAGTTATAAAAAATAAATAAGATTTGCGCAAAAAAAATTGAATAAGACTCTAAAGATAAAACCAACATCTATTTGAGACAGAGAGAGTAGAGGACAGCGGCGACAAGGATCCACCGTCCTATTGGAAGGGTTGGCAGGGAGACAGGGAGGATACAATATTTTTTGGGCAACACTTGCATTCAACTCAGTATGCTGGTTGGATCCTGCGATCCTCATCCACGCAAGAAACAATTTGGAGATCGGACAACGAATATTTGGCTTGCCTCTTGAAGTCGGGTGTCATGGGCCTGGAATGAGATGACGACGACACGGCGGCGCAGGACGGCGAGGTGGCGGAGGCGGCCTAAAGGGCTTAAGCCGCCGCCTCCCTTGACGCGCAGAAGGGGAGCCAGCCGGCCGAGAGCAACTCTGGTGCTCCCGCCTCTTGTGGTGCTACCGTGCTCCCACGCACTGTAGCACCCAAAACATGCAACCAAAATTACAACAAAAATATGAATGGATAGCTCATGCAATGATCTACAATTTATATTTTTGGTTAAGGTGCAACCGAAGCTCGTACAAGAAGATACAAAAAAGAGAAATCAGACGTTGAATAGTAACGGGTTGCGGGTTCTTGATAAACAGTTGCAACCCGCACTATTCACAGTCTGATTTCTCTTTTTTGTATCTTCTTGCACGAGCTTCAGTTGCACCTCAACCAAAAATATGAATTGTAGATCGTTGCATGAGCTATCCATTCATATTTTTGTTGCAATTTTTGGTTGCATGTTTTGGATGCTACAGTGCGTGGGAGCACGGTAGCACCACAAGAGGCGGGAGCACCAGATCTTTTCTCCCAGCCGGCCACGCACGGCCCCCCTCTTTCAAAAGGGGCCTAGGGTGAATTGAGTCGGTTTTGAAGAAAATAAAATAAACCTAGAAAGTCATTTTAAATTAGACAAGCGCACATTCGCAAAAACGTTTTGGAAGGCAAACCTGAAATAGGGAGTATGCTGTGGGAGGAAGTTTCCGATGGACACGCCGGTGTGGCGAGAGATAGCGATGGCGTACTTGAGTTGTGAAACGCGCCAGCTGCCAAGAATTTGTATTAGTTTTTGACTTGGGACTGAGTCGCGCGCGCATTAAACAAATTCGACATTTTTGTTTTCTGGGGCAAAAAGCAGTTGATCTCCATTCATGTTTCAGGATTCAGCCAACGAATATTGGCGTAACTTGATCCAGTAAACAAGATGTTCTTCCTGTACATCACACTCTGCGTACGCTACACTACGCATGCGCGAACACAGATAATCACAGCGAGAGCGCGAGGCCGTCAGGGCTGCACGCGTCGTCGCCGTTGGGCCGGCTGTAGGGCGCCGCACGCGCGGCGACCCGGCCCCGGCGCTTCTCCATGAACCGCTGCAGCGACGCCTTCCGCTCCACGGGCAGCACCGCGTGCCGGGGAGCCTCTTTCGCCGCGGCGGCGAGCCGGAGCACCTGGGCCGCCTTGTCGGCGGGGACGCCGTCGAGCACAACCACCCGCCCGCCGTAGATGATGGTCAGCTGCGGCGCCGGCTCCTGCTCTTCTTGCACCGACGACGACACGTCCGCGCCCGGCATCAGAGGGAGAGCAACAACCGTGGCCGCCGGCCGCGGCACCGCCTCCATCTCCGCCGTCTTCACGTACCGGCTGAGAACGCTGCACGCCGCCGCGAACCGGGCGCGGCCCTTGATGCTGCCTGCCGTCGCCATTCGCCTCTTCTTCTGCTGCTGCCTTATGAGCTTTGATAACTTCTCTTTGCGCTGGAACAAAATCTGACGGATGCCTTGGGACTTTGGTTTGGTTTGGAGATGGGGTCGATGGCTACCAAGCTTTGCTTTTTATACAGAGGCGTGAGGATAGGCGGGGAGAAGGAATCGCGCGGTGGGCACCGTGTGGCACGTTCGCCACGAACAACACGTGATGGTTCCCTGGAGATCAGATAGCGACGGCCCGATAATCATGGAGCTGCGGCTGGCTTAAATTATGAGACTGGTGGGGAACTCGCCCATCTTATTTCAGCGCATGTTTGCTCTGCAAGCCAAACTCACATTTGTATCCCCTCTCCCTCTGTAGAGGAATTTTTTGTTTAGATAATGCCCTGTATAGAGGAATAAAGGATCCCATGTCGTTTAATAATATATAAAATAATAATAACAGTCAGTTTCATTTTAGGTGCAAAATGTGTGTTTAGGCATACTAAGTCATGTTTGAACTCCTTTAGCCCAGTTACTCCTCAATTCCTCATGCCTGCCCTTGTTCCATGTTTTTCTCCCCCAAAAACATAAGCTTCATGATATCTTGTCTACACGAACTGGAAAAAATATGGTCTTGCCTGTAGGACATCATAAAACTCGATTTTGTCCCTTGGTCCCTCGTGGGACCAGAGCTCAGATTACTGACGCATGTCTACTCAGATCATACTTGTGGGAGAAAGTTCGGAAGATCAAGCTCACCCGGAACATGAGAGCACAAACAGATCCTTGGTTTTCGGAATATCTGCTCAGAATTGGCAGTGGCACTGAAAAATCTACTATGGATGAATATGTGAAAATTCCTGATGATATCTTAATTGATTATTCGCAAGAGGATGCCATTGACAACCTTATCGACAATGTGTTTCATGGTCTTGCGGACAATGTATCATCGGCCGCCTACATGAGCCAGCGTGCTATTCTTTCCACCAAGAATGAGCACGTTGATGTTTTGAACGCAAAGATGATAGATATGTTTCCCGGTGATGCAAGGACGTACTACAGCTTTGATTCGGTGGAGGATGACTCCACCAACAATTACCCTATTGATTTCCTGAATTCACTTACGCCAAATGGCCTTCCTCCTCATGAACTGAAGCTCAAGATCAACTGCCCCCTCATTTTGTTGCGCAATCTAGATCCGCACAATGGCTTGTGCAATGGCACCCGTCTGGTCGTAAGGGCTTTGCAAAACAATGCAATTGACGCTGAAATTGTTGGCGGCGCACACGCTGGTGAGAGGGTGTTTATTCCCAGAATACCTCTATCTCCCTCGGAAGATCTATCATTGCCATTCAAATTCAAAAGGAAGCAATTTCCGGTCAGACTCAGCTTTGCAATGACTATTAATAAAGCTCAAGGACAGACGATCCCGATTGTTGGCGTATTTCTACCTGAACCTGTCTTTGCTCATGGTCAATTATATGTAGCATTGTCTAGAGGTGTATCACGACAGACGACCTGGGTACTTGCTAAACCAAATAAGTTGCTAGACCCTGCTGGTAAAAGCACCAAGAACATCGTTTATAGGGATGTGTTAGAGTCCTGTTAGTGTTTGGAGATTTCAGTTAATAGATGCTGGTTGTGTTGAAACACTACCAGATAAATATTGTTCAAAGCTGTCTGATGAACGTTTTGGGACGCCCTTGATCATGCGGTATCTGAACATCATTCATCATGCATTGGTCAATGGTACTTGAAGACGCTCCACTGCAAACAAGACGTGATAGTAGACGTTTTGTAAAATCAATTTGATTGCCGTGACATTTAACCTTGCGTTCATTATTACCTTTTGTAAAATCAATTTGATTGCTGTGACATTACCTTTGTGTTTTTTTCTTTTTACGTTCATGCATGTGGAGTGAATATGATGAGCCCATGGCTAATCAAATCAGTTTTACTGTGGATCCTGGAAATACTTGCACATACTCGGCAATTATAGATGATGTGACCGGGGCTCCTTCAAGATTTTCAGTTGTTAAATCTGGACAACAGTGCAAGATATCAGGTGATCATGCTCAGAAAAATATTTCTATTCAGTTTGGCACTTTTCTACTGTTGCGAGGCAAGGAGGAAATAAGAATATTTTTGTCGGTACTAATTTCTGTGAGAGAAACATACCCAAAGGAGCTGGCCGTGTTGTGGAGAATCAAGAAACGGAGCAAAGGAAACATGGAGAAATTGTGAAGCCATGCACGATTTACATTGGTTCCATGCAAGTTCACGTCCAGACGTGATTAGAGACTAAGTAGGAGGATTAGCCAAGCTGCCGCATTATTTTATTATTTTCACATGGTCTATTCCATCGGTTTGTTTTGTTTGGGTCAGGTCGTGTTGAGTCGAACCAGGTTTGTGCGTCGAGTCCAAATCTTGAGTCGTAGACGGCAGGCCTGCGAGCCATATATGCCAGGGGCCGACGGTCATGTAAGGGGATTAGGTTTTATTTATGTGTGTTTTCCCTGTTGAGGTCTCCTCCAGAATTAGGGAAGGCGCCGCCATCTCCTCTACCGTGAGGACTGCTGCTGATCCATATCGAGGATCGTGGTGAGAGTTGTTTAGCCTTGTCTTTTATTCTCCAATAATTCTGCTGGGCACGAGTAATGATCAAAACAAGAATTGTGTTCTCGCTGTGAAGATTCTTTCATGCATGTGATATCATGTTGAACAGTATTTGCGCGTGCGTGTCGCACGTGCATTGTAACTAGTTAGGTGCAAAATGTGTGTTTAGGCATACTAAGTCATGTTTGAACTCCTTTAGCCCAGTTACTCCTCAATTCCTCATGCCTGCCCTTGTTCCATGTTTTTCTCCCCCAAAAACATAAGCTTCATGATATCTTGTCTACACGAACTGGAAAAAATATGGTCTTGCCTGTAGGACATCATAAAACTCGATTTTTGTCCCTTGGACACTACAAAACTGTGATATTCATCCACATAACACAATAATGGCAGGAAAATAGACTATTTTAACCTCTCTCTTTTTCATCTCAATGCACAGAATGCATTACATCTTGAAACTTAGCATAACGATACAATATTATATTCCCTACCCATTGAGATTTTACGGATTTCATTTGGTTGATTTCATAACTTTTCTATAAAAATAATATTTATTTTTAAATCCAATTCAAATAATCAGATAAAAATATTTATTTTTAAATCCAATTTAAATAATATGATGTAAATTCACATGCATAGAGAATACAATGTTGTATTGCTGTTCCAAATTTTACTTTGTGTCGCATTATCTGCATTGAGATGAAAAAAACGTCGAAATAATTTAGTTTTCTGCTATAGAGTGTTGTGCACAAATATCACAATTTTGTAGTGTCCATGAGACAAAATCACACTTTGTCATTGTTCTGTACACAAAAAAAAAAACCCATAATGAGAACCTACAACAACATCTATTTCGGAGAAAAGCTAGTTTCGAAAATGACTAGTTGATGATAGACGGAGTAATTAATTAATAAACTTATCTTCTCAATTAATTGTCCAATTAATTTGAAGTAATTTTGAAAGTGCATTATTGTCAGAATAATGGTCCAAATTCAACATGATAGAATTAGTACGATTTAGTCAAATGCAAGCTTCATGGGGTTTACACAATTTGCTTCGAAATTGCTATTTTTTCTTGTGAACATGCATTCTTCGTATTAGTATTATTTAACTATATCATCTATTATTACTTGTCAGGAAACTAAAAAACACCAAATTTCAATAGTATAGGACCAAATTTCAGAGCAAACTAAAAAACACCATAAACAATTCCAATAGAAGAAGCTTTGATTCTTGTGGAGTTTATACAATTTATTGTGTGAAATATACATATCCCTGCATTCCAGACATACGTTAGAAACCGTAATTTCCATACCAACCATGTCAACAATCCCTGGAGAGCAATTATAGCACGATGCTACTAATAAAACTGTATAAAGAGTACGACAGCTCGACTGGATTTTTTTTTTTTTACTTCCCGAAAGAGCCACATGGCCCGGACTTTTAGTAACGCACGATCCGATGCGATTTGATTAACTTGGCTTGCTTTTGTAATTCCGCACCATCTACTCTTTCAATGCGCAGTTCGACGAGAAGCTCCACGTGAACTAAGGACGCGGAACGAAGTCAGTTCAGGCGCGATAGTGAGCGAGTGAGCGTGAGATGTGAATGCTGGCCGCCGCCTCACCGCGCGAGATGCCCACGTGATGAAGTGAACGAAGCAGACCCTGTCTGTGACGCCTCTTTCTCATCGAACCGCTGCAGCGATGCCTTCGTCGCCAGCCTGCTCGCCCTGCCGTGCGGCGCCACGCATCAGCTTGGCAGGATTGTCATCTGGAAAGTCGTCCAACACTAGCACGAGCCCACCGCGCAAGGTCGTCAGCTGCGCCTGCCCGGCCTCGCCGGCCGGCATCAGAAACATGGTGGAAGTCGTGTGCCTAGCGTAAGTCGCCGCGCGCCGCCGCCCATAAATATCTTCCCGGCCGCTGCATTATCCTCGACTACCTCTCGTTTCACAGTAGGATAAAATTCTGATGTTGCTGCGCCGTGTTTCCGTACGTCCGGCCCGTTAAGGTGGACAGCGAAGCGAAAAAGGGCGCGCGTCTGCATTTCAAAAGAAAATGGAAATAGAAAAAAGGGCGCGTCTGGCGCCGGATCATTCCGGTGGTTCACCACGGCACTTGTCGATCAGCACGAGGAAAACGTGGGATCATCCCGCGGGCGCGGGCCATGGGAAAACGGTGGTCGGCCGCTCCTGTTCTTTCGCTCGACGACATCGCCATGAGTTTGCCGGGCATTCACAGCTCACATCACATGCATGGCCCGAAAGGAAAATATTGGTGCGCCGCTCTGGTAGGGTGTGTTTGGTTTGTGTACAAGAGCCTACCCAAGCTTATAGTATGCAGAATCTTTGCTTTTTCATATGTTTAGTTGCATGGCCTATAAAATAACCTAGCTGCAGTTATGCAAAAGAGGCCCTTTAGCCTGACTAGGTGAAAACCCAGGAATCGCCGTTTCCAGCAAGCCTGGCTTGCACAAGCCCGCCTGTGCCCGCGTGATGCTTCCCCTCACCTCTCCCACTCCTCACCTCACCGCTGTACCAGATCCTCCACCATCGTCGACATCACGACCCGCCACAGCCACAGCGTCTGCGCCCTGCCCGGCGGCCGGTGCGCGTGCCTGGCCAACGCGACCGACGGCTCCGGCTCGGGCTGTGCCGCCGTCGCCGGGACGGCCTGTGCGGCACCACGGGCGGAGAAGTCGGCGGGCTGTACTCGGCGGTGCGGAGGCAAGGCGTGGAGCTGGTGAACAAGGAGCTGCTGGGGTTCGAGCACGCGGCATCGATGGCGGACTGCAAGGTGAGGTGCGAGCGCAACTGCATCTGCTGGGTTGCCGTGTGCAGATGCATCTTCAAGGTCAGGAGCCCGGAGGACACAGCCCACAACGGCGCTGCTCGGCTTCGGCATAGTGGCGGTAGTCGCTGCGGTCGCGTTTGGCGCATACAGGTAGCGGCGGCGGTCCACCATGATCCTCTCGATGAAATCCGCTCCCTGCCGGCTGCTTCATCTGCCCTGATTCTTGTTCTTCCGTCTCGACTCGCGCCCTGCAATTTCCCCGAGATCTTAATTTCTCTTGATGCCGTGGCCGACAAGACCCCGACCTTCACCGCCGCAGGCCCCGCCCGAGGCCCCGCCGCACTACAGGATTCGGGATGCTCATGCGCTCCGGCTTCTCTCAATCCACTCCGCCTTGACTCTCAATCCACCAGTTTCTTGATGCAGCGCCGACAGCAAAACAAGATTGATTGGAGTGAGATGATTGGAGCGGTACGCAGCTCCTCCGCGTCCATTGGAGCTATCAGCGCTGGCACCTTTTTTATTTGGTGTCAAATAATTCAATTGATTTGTTCATCTTGAAATTGTATTCGTATCCTACAGATTTCTCCATTTGCCTTTTTATTTTCTATTATTCTGTCCAACAATTATAATTGAGTTGTGAGGAGAAGAATGAGAGGTGAGAGAGTTAAAACTCACCCTTTTTAATAGGAGGTGACCATATGCAAGGCAATCCACGGAACCAAACAAAATCAAATGCAATATAGGCTTAGCTAGTATAACCAACCAAACACACTACTCATTTTGTTTTTTCATAACAAAAACCTGGCTTGGACTAGCCTCGTTAAGATGCTATATAGGGCTTAGCTAGTGCAACTAACCAAACACACCCGTAGCTGCGTGGACGTACGCCCTGACGTGCCGGCGGTGTGCTCCGAGGTCTGTTTCTCGTTTGATTTTTGCGCGCCTATCGGATTATATATTCTGATCCTGTGGCTCCCCAGCGGTGGAGGAAACCGTTTTGGCCCGTGCGGACGTGGCTCGGTTGGTTTTGGCCTATTCTCCGCTCGGCTGCCCGCTTTCAGTGACGCCATCATTTACAACTCAAGCACCGCTGCACGAGTTTATGCAACTGAATGACGGCAACAGTGATACATTTATATTTCAGGTTGTTCAAAAAAGAACAAAATTTTACTGTGTTACAGTTTCAGGTCTGATTCGTCTGTTTTATTTTCAGATATTACCTTGGTAATGTTGATGCTTAGCTTAGCTCATTTATTTCACCAAATTTCTGAGAAAATCCTCAAGCAGTAGGAGCTTATAGGAAGAATTGAGTTTTCAGTGAAATTTTCCTAGACTCACTACAACAAATATGATCTTCTACGATGTGGCGGCCGTCATGGGCAGGCAGGAGGGCGGTGAGGAGGTTCAGAGGGCACGCAGAAGGGAGGTAGGGATGTCGAAAGGCGGGCGGGCAGGCAGGTAGGAAGATAACCACGATGATGACTTTCCTGGAAACTCTAATTGTGACGGTGACGGCCAGAATTTGCTTGAAGTTCCAGATAACAGGAAGCAACATGGTCCTTTTTTTTCTTGCCTTGGTCGCTGGTCAAGCTTGGGATAGCAGCTTCACAACGAGTCAGTGGGGTTTCCTGGTTTCCTCAGGTTGAAAGAGGGCATGTGGTGAAGTGTGAGTGATTTATTACAAGGTTTTTTCCCCTGAAGAGAACTGCAAAAACTCCTTGGGTGATGTTTGGGTAGCGAATGGGTTAGGGAAAAGGAAATGAAACGGGATATGAACGCTGGGTTTAGGTTAGGGATATATCATTTTTTTCCCTTTCCATTGTTCGGCAGCTACTTGGGTTTGGGATATGGAAATTATGTGGGACCCATATGCCTCATAATCACAAAAGCATCTTTCTTCTCCCCGGCTGTACTCTGTTCCTTTTGCTTCCAGCGCTCCATCTTCCGATCCAACATCCCCTGCTCAACAGAGAGCACGAGGGCCCGCTCCTAACGGCCCGATAGCTCGAGGCCATAGCGGGGACGAGATGTCCGATGCTCCGAGCATAGCAGCTCATCGGGGCGGTAGGTGAGGAAAGCCGGCAGGCTGGGGAGCCGATGCAAGGAGATGGCGAGCACGAGGTCCTGCGCGGGAATGGAGAAAAAGACTGCACCGTGGTTGGGGCCGGCGCCGGTGGCAGCACCGCCGTCAGATGGAGCAGGAGGGAGTCGAGAGCGGGAGCAAGGAGCGCGGCGGCGGCGGGAGACCGTGCCATCTTCATTTCCCGGTACAACCCACCCTCCCTATCGGGTTACCATCCGTTGGAAATGAGGCCTCCATTTCCCTATCCCTAACCCATCTCATTTCCCTAACCCACAACACAAACACGTCAAATGATTTCCAGGCATCCCCATTTCCCTAACCCACCCCACATTTCCAACAATCCAAACACCACCTTGGAGATAGCTGAACATGTACAAGGTTTTAAAAATGATACATCCAACTGAAAGTTGGTGAGAAAAAGGAACCTATTACAAGGTTATTTTTTTCTCCTTTGACCTCAAGTAATATCTGTTTCCACAACACTGCTAATTTCCATAGGGTAAAGCTTTATGTTGGTGCTACTTTATTGTGCTGGCTAATGATGCAGTGGAATCAGGGGAGAAGCTTGCCAGTTTACATCGATGCCCACACTGCCAGCGCTTCAGCAAATGACATGGACTTACACACTACATCAATGACACCGAGGTGGATATTTACTTTTCTAATTACAAACTTTTTATAATTTGAACTCTACAAATATGAAACTTACAACATTATCATCACAAATAAATTATGTAACCTTTCACATGATTTAAATCATCTTTAAATTTGTTGCTTTGAACAATATATCGCATCATTTTTTTGCGAACCATATTACATTCTTTTAATGCATTGGTTTCACCAATATAGGCTTTACCATTGAAGATGCTCTCCTTCCCGTGATATCATGTTGAAAAATTTTCGTGCGTGCGTGTTGCACGTACACAATAACTAGTTATATTAAAATTTGGATTGGACTAATGTTGTGTAGCGACAAACATAGCGGGACAGATGACCTTTTGTGCGGACTAATGTTGTGTAGCGAGAGAAATAGAGGGACAGATGGCCCCCACCCTCCCTCCCAATAGCTAAATACGTAGCATTGGTTACTTTTATTTAGTGTCCGTTGTACAATGTTGTGGACTAAATTGAGTTATAGTATACCTCATCCTGAAAATATCATATCATGTATACTCTTTTTTACAGTAAATATAGGCTGATATTTTATGCCCCCTTACAAAATTTCATAACTGCTAGTGAAAGTTAAAGTTTATGAATGTTTCACTAAACATAGGCCAAAATATCATATACTCGAAACTGAAATACAGAGGGGTACCATGTTTTGTTTCAAGGACTGAATTGATTGGCCAAACTAGGAGAGGCTGGGCTTGGCAAATTGAGCTTTCACATACGTCTGAATTGCCAATGAACACTATGTCCGTCACTCCAAGAATAATTAGGCCTAAATACAAGCACTCTTGTTGATTTGGTTGTTTAAATCTGCGGACATGTTTCATCAAAAGTTTCAATAGTGAATGTCTTTGTAAAATCAGGCAAGGCTAATACAGGGGCACACCGACGAGCTTCGGACGGAGGATGCGACGCCGGCGGCGCGACTTGGGGAGGAAGAAGAAGCAGAGTATGAGGTTTTGGGAATTCTGTTATGCATTCACTTGTTCGATGCCAGGCAACGCGCCTGCACAGTAACCTTTATCTCCATTACAAGGCCAACGGCCTGGCTCGATGAGCCCAAATGCTATCCTATTACACAGTCCATCTTGGCCCATAGTCATTCTGTGACTTAGCCCCATCACGATTCACTCTTGCATATCCGAGTCAACATCAGGTTGTGACATGTTAGTGGTCAAAGAAAATAATATATTTCACAGTGAGTCCAGGGAAGAGAATAAGAATTAAAATCGAAGGTATATCAGGGATGTGTTTTTATCAGTGACATTTCATTCAGATATTATATCTTATCATAGTGGCATAAGGATTTTTTTTTTAAAAAAATGAAACCGGCATACAGTGGTGCGAAATACTAACAGCGAGGATAAGGATCGCATGTTTTGATTAGATTAACCACACAAACTCTTAATTGTCTTCAATACCTGCGCGTCCCATTCGTACACTCAACTCAAAAAGCATATGGATGTCCACTTGGTGTATCCGCAAAAGTTAGGCTGTGGCAATGAATCGCGTGCTGCTCGCCGGCCTCGGGGCACACACGCTTGTGCCGCGGTGCTTGTCGCAAAAGTGCTTTCAGCAGCAAACCAGAAATAAGCATGCGGTGCGCCGGAAATTTCCGATCTAGACACCCACCGGTACGGTGAGCGAAACCGATGGTATGTTTGTATTAAAAACTTAAGAAGCTTCGCAGCTGGTTTGTGAAACGCGCGAGCAATTTGTATTAGTCTTTGACTCGGGACTGAATTGGGCGCACCAAACAAAATTCGAAATTTTCCCTCTCGCAGAATGGTAATCGCCACAACATGGTCATATTTACAAGCAATTGTTTTTCCCTTTGTTCAGTGTTGAACCAAGAATTTGGCATAAGTCCTTGCAGTGACCAGATGCCATGTTCGTTCTGTACATTACTACTGTCTCCCTATGCTACTACACAAAACGCGGTACACGATTCAGAGCGCGAGCGCGAGCAGGTCAGGGCAGGCGCCGTCGTCCGGCCGGCTGTAGGGCGCCGCACGCGCGGCCACCCGGCCCCTGCGCTTCTCCATGAACCGCTGCAGCGACGCCTTCCTCGCCACCGGCAGGTCGTCGTCCGCCGTCGGCAGCACCTGCCCGTGCGGACCCGCCCCTTTCGCCGGGGCGGCGGCGGAGGCGGCCGCGAGACGGAGCAGCTCGGCAGCCTTGTCGGCCGGGACGTCGTCGAGCACCAGCATCCGCCCGTCGTAGAAGATGGTCAGCTGGGCCGGCGCCAGACCCGCCTCCTGCTCTTGTTGCGCCGACGATGACAGGTCCGCGCCCGGCATGAGAGGGAGAGCCACCGGCCGGGCAGCCGCCGGCCGCGCCTCCGTGGCTGCCGCCGCCTTGACGTACTGGCTCAGCACGCCGCACGCCGCCGCGAACCGGGCGCGGCCCTTGATGCTCCCCGCCGTCGCCATTCCTCCTGCTTCTCTATTCTGCTCTGATAAGCCCGCTTTCTTTTTTTTGCGCTGCGATGAAACAATTTTGATGGATGGCTTTGCCTCCTCTCGGTGGACGGCTTGGTTTTTGTAGAGGCGTGAGACCGGCGGGGCGAAGGAATCGCGCGCGGTACATGCCGTGCGAAAAGTTGAACAACACGTGCTGTTTTGGGGAGAGACGTCGGGCAGTGACGTCACGACAATTCTCAACGTGGTGGCGGCCTTTAAGGCTATCCGCACTCGTGTTCCTCTATATCCTTCCTCTAAAAGGAATATTCCGTCCTGGTCATCGAAATTCTCTCCTCTAAAACAATTTCTTCCGCACCCATCATTCCTCTATATCCTTCCTCTATACCCTACTATTCTATATTTTATTCACTCATCCCAACTACCATCTCCTCTCTCTTATTTTTTTTCCTTTTCTTTTTTCCCTCCCGCCGCCCCTTCTCTCTCTCCTTATCCATTCCTCTGGCGCCGCGTGCGGGTGCTACCGCATCTTCCACCGCCGGGCGGTCGCGGAGGGCGGCCCGCCGCCGTCGTCCCCGCCTCCGCGCCTCGCGCTGCCCGGGCCGCCGCCGCCGTGGGTGGCCGCGGCGGCCGCGGCCGCTCCGCACCCCCCACCACCTCGTGCGTGACGACGACCGCCCGCTGCCCGGCGAGTTGGTGAAGCCGGAGGACCGTGCGCGTCGCCAGGAGCTCCGCCGCTGGTGGCGACGGCGCGGAAGCGGGCCCGCACCAGGTTCAGCCCGGAGCAGAAGGAGAGGATGCGGGTGCTGTCGGAGCGGCTCGGGTGGCGGCTGCAGAAGCGCGACGAGGCGGTGGTGGAGGGCAGCTGCCGCGAGATCGGCGTCACCAGGGGCGTCTTCAAGGTCTGGATGCACAACAACAAGCACAACTTCGTCGCCGGCCACAGCGCGCGCCGCGCCGGCATCGCCCTTGATTTGTGCTTCGAATTGTTCTTCCAATCTTCGATTCGTGGTTCGATTTGGGCTTTGATTTGTGCTTCGATTTGCAGTTCGATTTGTGCATCGATTTGTGGTTCAATTTTGCGGCTTGGGAGGGCGGCAGGGTGTCGGCGAGGCTCCTGCGGGCGGCGCGGCGGCGGGGCGACGGCGAGGTTCCAGCAGCAGTGGGATGCGAGGTGGGCCCGCGCTCGATAGCGGATGTCCTGGGAGAGCTCTAGGAATAGCGGAACGGAGACCTTCCGCTTCTTTAGCGTGATGCTCCCAGTAGCCCGGTGCAGCACTCGTTCCGCTATCTGCTTCCTGAAGGAAGCGGTAGCGGACACCGGTGCGGGCAGCCTAAAAATGGGATGGGTGGAGCTCCACTCGTCAATGTTTGTCCATTGATACCTACTGGGCACATTTAGGTTGTGCTGCATTCGGCAAATCACTTGAAAATTATTTCTTCTTCGGTTTTTGCGGTGTACGCAACCAAGAAATTATTATATAGATCTGACAATCACTTTCCAAGCCCCTGGAATTCTCTTTTGTCTGGAAACTAAAAAACGGATATGAGATACACCTTTTCCTTTTTCGCTTAAATTAAAAGAGGTTCTATTATATTGAATGTGCAACAAATTGGTGGATAATAAAATCCACGTGCAATCCTCATGCGGAACATATATTCCAGTACCTTGTCCACATGAGGATAAGCATCCCCATTACACTTGTTTTTTTTTTAAAAAAAAGAAAATACTATTTCATTTTAATAGAGGACAACAACTAAAAGTTTAGCAAAATTTGATTCAAATTAAATGTTTTGTGTTAAAGTTTGGAGAGGTGTGTGGGAGGGGATGGGGGCATTGGCCCCTGATAGCCTTTCCTGGCTCCACCATGTTGCACGACTTAAGGGGCTGTCCGTTTTCTCTAGGCCTAAATTTAGACATGTCACATGAAAGAGAATCTTACTATTTAAGAGTTTTAAATAAAGTTTAATTACAAAACTTATTGCAGAACATCTGTGCTAATTCGCGAGACAAATCTAATAAGGGTAATTAAGTCGTGATTAGACGATGGTTACTGTAGCATCACTGTAGCAAAACATAGGCAGCGATCGGTACAGATTTCTACGGCCGCCTGCAGCTGCAGCTCTTTTGATTCCAAACCTACATCTGCTACAGTAAAAAGCTGCAGCCGCAGCACTAAAAATCTAAAACGATCACAACCATAGATTAATTAGGTTCATCAGATACATCTCGTAAATTAGCACTCATCTGTCGAAATTTTTTTGTAATTAGACTTTGTTTAATACTCTTAAATAGCAAGATTCTCTTTGATGTGACAGGTCTAAATTTAACTCTAGAGAAAATGAACAGGGCCTTAATATAACGGTAAACAGGGCAGCGCGTGGCATTACGACAGATTACAAGATTACATCCTTGACATGCAAGGCAAGTGGTTAGACTAGATTCTAATCTATCTCTAACTTGTTATAGTTAAGATAGAGTTTATCAACCTCATCATCATCCTAGATGCGCCGTGGAACATTGATCATTGTGTATTATTATATGAGGGCAATTCTGCCAAACTAGCCACATCGATATGTTTTTTATAACTTGGTACGCTCCTCCTGGACGTCTGTCCCCGGCATGAGAAGCATCATGGACGACAGTGCCGTGGGACCAGCTTGGGACGCAGACGTGTTCCCGGCGGCCGCCGCGCCCCTAACTTGCCGGCTTAGCTAGGCGCATGCCACCCTGAACTGTCGCCGGCTGTGGCAATCCGCCGCAGCTGCCATCTTGCTAGGTGCCACAGCACTGCAAGTTTCTATTGTCTCTGTACCTGCACTGGTAGTCCTGTCTTACCGTCCGACATCATGCATGGCTTTGTTTTGCACTCCCTTTGTCTCTAAATATAGGGTTTTGTTGACTTTCAGACATCACGTTTGAACATTCGTCTTATTAAAAATATTTTTAAAAATATAAAAATAATTATGTTATATTTAAAATATATCTACTGATGAAACAAATCATAACAAAATAAATATTATTTTCATAAATTTTTCAAATAAGATAAATAATCAAAGATGATATCTGAAAGTCAACAAAACCATATATTTAGAGACGGAGGGAGTATACTATCTATCTCGTGGCACGGCTAAAGTGAGCGGCGGCTGGCGTTGTTCGACTTTGCCACGGCCAACACGTGCGATTTGTTTGAAGCGAGAAAACAGGCTGCCGCGCGTGGGTTGTGCAGCGGCAGTCGGCACATAGATGGGGTCCCCAGGCCGCCAACTCGATCACAACTCGCATGTGCGACAACGCCGCCGCGGCGGGAGCAAATGTACGCAGCTTGGCTGTTTGGTTTTCGGCGGACGTACGACGGAGAAATTCTGGCGCGTTTTGGCTGTGCGCGCAGCACATGCAGCGTTGCGCTTGCGGTTGTCGGCACGGCACGTTTGTGATTTGTGCTTGTGCGGCGGACCGCGGGCGGGCGGGTTTGAATGCTCGCAGGTTCGTTTCTGGTGGGCAGGGCACCATTCTGTCCTGCACGCTACGTACCCTGTTCACTACACTGATCGCCTGATCTCTCTATATTCACAATTGAAAAGTGTCTCACGGCAAATTTATACTATTTTTTGTGAATATGAAACTGGGAAAGGTGTGTGTATGTGCTCGGAAATGTCAGCGACGAATGGATACGCGATCGGTCATCTGCAGGCGTCGAAAGGCCACGATTTTTTCCATTTCGCATCTGTAAATTTCTTCATATGTCCTTCCTATACACATCAATGAAGTGCATAGTTATGCCGAGCGAGAACGACGACGTTGGCGCCGGACGAAGTTCGGGTCCACGAGTTCGCGCGCGCGACGGTGACGGCGCGACGACAAGGCATCCGCCACGTATATCAGCGCCGGCATCCTCGCGGGAAACCCAGCCCGAGCCAGGAGCCGGTAGTGTCAGTTTTTTCCTCTGCTGCCTTCCCCTTCTTGGAGTCGGAGGCCGGCAACGACGACTCCTGGCAGGGAGCACCACCGTACGGAGCCAGCGCGGCGAGCCTGTCCCGCCTCTTCTCCATGAACCGCCGCAGCGACGCCTTGGTCGCCACCCGCATGTCCGCGAGCCCACCGCCCGGCGCGTCCTGCGGCAGCGCGGCCACGCGCAGCATGTGCTCGGCTGCCCGGTACTCCGGCTCGTCCCGCGGCATCGCGGCGGCCACGCGCACGAGCTCCGCCGCCCGGTCCTCTGGCACGTCGTCGAACACCACGACGCGGCCGCCGTACAGCATGGTCAGCTGCGCGTGGGCCGGCTCTTCTCTGGCGACGTCCGCCCCCGGCATGAGAAGCATCGTGGGCGGCGCCGCCACCGTCAAATGACCTGCAATTGCAGCCGCTGCCGTATTCGCAGCCTCGGCGTCGGCCCTGACGTGTCGGCTGAGCACGGCGCACGCCACCACGAACCGCCTCCGGCCGCTGGAATCCGCCGCTGCTGCCATCGCGGTACGCTACCAGCGGCGACCCAACAAATTCTTTTACTCTCAACGCACGTTTGGAATCCCTGTCTTCCTTTAGGCTCGATGGCGATATTATATAGGCTGGGAATAGATGGAAGGCCAACTTGAGGTTGTTCCTCGGGGCGAAGAAAACGTGCCATTTGCAGCGGCGCGCAAAGGCGGCACCGGCCAACATATATGGATGGGCCACAAAGACGCAACTCACATTCCCAACTCAGCGGCCGGTCGGTTTTGTTTCGGCGGACGGAGGAAGAAATGCACATTTTGGCCGTGCGCGGGGCCTTATTAAGGCTGTCTCCCGTTTCAGCCAGCCACACCTATAGCTAGCTGCATGCTCGCTTTTGGCACGGCGAGCGGGCGTCTATCAATGGGAGTGTGGCTTTAGTACTTTGTGATGGAACGTTTGTTTTTTTTACACACCCTACTTTTGAGATTTGCGAAGTGGTAAATGTTTTAATTTGTTGTCAACGGAGACATAGTCTACGACTGAAATAATAATTAATCGTAAATACAACACATGTGTTGTGTCAACCCGGGTGGATGGGTTGATTCCACCACACAAAACATAACTAGCTGAGCTACGTCAAGTTTGTTGTTTCAGTGAACATTACACTCTTGCTAGCAATAAGGGTATTCAATTCAGATGATGTTTGGAATCTGGATTATGGATGTACAATTTAAAATCTGATTATATATATAAAAAATCTGGATCAGGGTTTATGGATTCATAAAATCTAGAAACCAGATATTAAGTACTTACTGACCAGCCTGCCCATCTTACTTTTTTTTGCACCATGGCCGGCGGTGGCTGTGGCCGTAATTATCTGAATTCTTTCAAGGGCAGTGGGCCTTTTAGAAGGTAAAAACACCTAATAGCTGGGTTATGCCATATTATGGAATTCTCGAAATCCCATAATCTGGATTCTATAATCTAGTCGATCATCTCCCCTGTTTGGATCCTCTATAACTTTTAAAGTCTAGATTCTTATAATAATCTAAATGGACCCAAACAGGCTTTCAACTTGTTGATGACACTTGTAATAGCGGTATAGTTCGGCTTTAATAATAAAATTATTGTCATGCTACTAAAAGATAAATATTAACAATAAAATTATTCAAGGGATATGGTGCCTCAACAACTCTTTTTCCTTGGGATCCTAGTTCTAAAGTGGTTCCAAGCACCTAGAATATCTGATTAACACGTGCAATAAGATCAACAATTGAATTCCACAAAAACAAAACGGCCTACAATTTTTTAGCCTTTTTTGAGTGGCTGACAATATCTTATTAATACAAGTTTGTGTATTTTTCCCACAGTTTCAACAATTGGATAACAACATAATTCCCTACAAACTATTAATTACCAACAAAAAATATACTAATCTTGTAGTGTACAAAGGTAATCTTCCATGGATCTTGCAAAGTCCAATAGAATTTTCATGTGTACTTTACCCCTTAATTGATACGCTACAAAACATGACTCATCTTTTGGATTATCAAATTTTGAACCAATTTTTTATCAATGACTTAATTTTTAGGACCAATAAAATACTTTTCCATTGTTGATTCCGTTGGACCACCTCCCATGTGTTGAGTTATAAGTACAAATTAACCTACTAAATATTATAGCAAGCACAATGATTTAAAAAATTTTAACATCATCATAAAAAATTCAATTTCACTAGTGATGATGCATGTACCTTGACATCTTCTATTGTTCGTAGTCATTCGATGAGTTTCTTCTCTTCCACTACTCTTCCTTGGCGTATGATCCATTTTGGAGACTCAAGCAAATAGAAGACAATACATACAAAGAAGATAAAAAATTAAATGTATGAGTTACGAACATTTATGTTTTGTTATTGTTTGGCATTAGAAACTACAAATCCTACATAATATGCCAAGAATATTATTTCAGAATCACCTCTAAATTGAGGAAATGTATTCAATATATAACCCACTTTTCTTCGGCACGGCCAAAAAAAGAAAGAGCTTCGCTCGGTTGGCCCTCCTAGGCTTAAGGTATCAAAAGAGATAACAATCATTCCGAACCAATACCAATTCTACTCATAAGCCTCGTGAAGAGTAGAATGCATTTACTACAAAGTTATTTATGTACATATGGATTGAAATTGCTGAAACAATTAGCATCTTTTTATTGCTAAGTTTGTAAGTCATAAGTTTAGAGAGTGTTGTTATTATCATTGGTCACATAAGCCCATTTGCCACGACCAGCCCCTGGATCAACAACATGCTTCGGATATGAAACTCCTCCCTGACGTATACCACGGATGCTGAAAAGATAGTCCAATATTATACGTCTTCAGCAAGAGATTTCCGAACTTTGTTGTTGTGTTTTCTTAGACAAGTAAAATAATATATGAAATAAAGCAATGTCTAGCTTAACTATAGTGTAGCATTCAGAAACTTAGCATTTTGAGCTAGTGTGAAACATTCTTCAATATCCTTGCGCGTCACATATGTATACTCGTGAATTATCAGATGCACACGCAATTCAATAGGCATATACAGAAGTCCGGTTGCCCGTAATCGCAAAGTTAAGCCGGGGCAATGAGTCACGTCGCTGGCACGCTGCCGGTCCGCCACGCGATGTACCTGCCTGGGAATAAGCATAATATAAAGGAGGCCATAACAATCCATCAAGTTAGCGCAAGTGTAAATAAAATGTAGTATGAGAGAGGATACACGATCATCGGCCAGTTGCACGCGTTGAAAGACGAAAAATTTCCCGTTGGGCATCATCTATAAATTTCCTCATCTATTATATTTTCCGTTCAAGTCAATGAACTGTCAAGTCAGAAAATACGACAAGTACGCCGACCGAGCGGACGACGACATCCACGCAACGAAGTTCCAATCCACGGCGAGACAACGAGGCAAGTCCATCCGCGACATATATCAGCGCCTGCTTCCTCCTGGGAGACCCAACTCGAGCCAGGAGCCGGCAGTGTCAGCTTCCTCTGCTGGCTTCCCCTTCCTGGAGTTGGAGGCCGGCAACGACGACTCCTGGCGGGGAGCACCGCCGTACGCCGCCCGCGCCGCGAGCCTTTCCCGCCGCTTCTCCATGAACCGCCGCAGCGACGCCTTGCTCGCTACCCGCATGTCCGCGAGGCCACTGCTCGGCGCGTCCTGCGGCAGCGCGGCCACGCGCAGCATGAGCTCGGCCGCCCGGTCCTCCTGCTCCTTCTGCGGCATCGCGGCGGCGGCGCGCATGAGCTCGGCCGCCCGGTCCTCCGGCACGTCGTCGAACACCACGACGCGGCCGCCGTACATCATGGTCAGCTGCGCGTGAGCCGGCTTTTCTCTGGCGACGTCCGCCCCCGGCATGAGAAGCATCGTGGGCGCCGCCGCCACCGTCAAAGAAGCGGCGAGAGCCGCCGCTGCCGTCCTGGCGGCCTCGGCATCGGCCTTGACGCGCTGGCTGAGGACGCTGCAAGCCACCGTGAACCGCCGCCGGCCTCTGCAATTCGCCGCCGCTGCCATCTCTCCGCTTCCACGAGACCACGAGATCGACAACGACCCAGCAAATTTCAGCTATTCGCTGTCTGGAATACCTGTCTTCCATTAGGCTCGATGGGACACTATATATGCTGCGAATGAAAGGTCAGGGATTACGTCTCGTGGCGGGGCCGAAATTAAGACGGTTGTTCGCGCGAAGAAAACGTGCCATTTGCATCGCAAAGACGGTGGGTTTTCGCCGCGCGCGGGTTGGATGGTTGGGGTCACAGAGAGACAACTCACATTCCCAACTCCGATGCCGGAAATTCGGCCGACCAATAGGAGGACATGGTATTCGCACATTTCGTCCGTGCGCGCGGGATTTTTGCGGCTGCTTTGGCCCGTTTTCGGCGGACGCACCGCGCTGCATGCCCCGAAACCCGCTTTCGGCGCGGCGACCGGGTTGGCGTGCTCGCCCAAAACAACGCACGGGTTAATAATCGATCGGGGGCGTATCAATTGGAGTCTGAAGAAAATACGCCCAAACACGATAGCTGTAAAACAAAAATGGATTCCCCCGTTTGGGCAGATTCCCACGTTCGTCCAGCTCTCGCGTTCCCGCGCCGGCGTCATGGCCGCTCAAGTCGATCGTCGCGTACGTCGCAAAGGAAGTGTCGCTGTTTGGCTCCCTGGCGTGGCGAAGCCCACCGGAACGATAGGAGCTGGTCTCCATATGTACAATTGGGCCAGTACGACAGAGAAAAGCACTAGTACCGGTGTGCGAGTGCGGCGTGGCCGTGTTCTTCATTCGGAGACTTGGTGTCGCCCATGTTCCACGAAAATTTTATTCACCCGATCGACGCACAGCATTTGGTTGCACTCGCAGCTTGATTCGTGGCCAAAGTGATTCGTCTAGGTGTGTTTGCTTGCTCGTTTTGCACCGGTGGATCCGTATAAACTCATGCGTGGATGCTGTTTGCATGAAGCTAAGTGGATACGCTCGGATTGGTTGCATTCGCTCATGCAGGCTCGGTGGATGTATTGCACCTGCTTCGATCGGGTCCACCTGTTTGTCTCACGTGCAGGGCATTTGCATCTGCTCTTCCAGTCAACAAAACATCTTCACAATATTCACTATATCCGTGTTGAGATAACTCTAGATAGATAGAGTTGTGTAGTTGTTGAGATCACGGCTGTTGTGATCTATGCGTGAGTAACAGATTGTAACAGAGGTTAGATAGGTTTGTTTATATTTATCAATTTGTTGTACACGCCACGCTGAGGGCTTTTCTCAGCCTATTAATACATGACGCGCCCCTAACGGGGTTTAACGCTTCCTATCATTTTCTACATGGTAATCAGAGCTCTTCTTCTCCACCGAGAATACATCTGAAGATGTCGACGTCTTCCTCTGCTCCGGCGATCAACTCCTTCAACCTTGCGGTCACCGAGAAGCTCACGAGGGAGAACTATGTTCTCTAGAAGGCACAAGTCCTTCCTGCTGTCACTGGAGCCCAACTTCACGGCTACCTCGACGGCTCGATCAAGGCCCCAGAGGCTGAGATCACCGAGACGGCGGCGGACAAGACCACCGTCACCAAGATCAATCCAGCCTATGCAACATGGCTGGCGCAGGATCAGCAAGTTCTGAGCTACTTGCGCACATCTCTCTCCCGTGAGGTACTGGGGCAGGTGACCACATATCCCACGGCGCATGAGACGTGGCGTGCGATCCAAGACATGTACGCCTCCCAGTCCAAGGCGAGAGTCATCCATCTCCGCACCAGGCTGGCTACGACACGCAAAGGCGACATGAGCGCTGCTGCGTACTTCTCCAAGATGCGCGGGTTCGCCGATGAGATGGCGGCCGCGGGGAAGAAGCTTGACGATGATGACATCGTCTCGTATGTTCTCAGCGGGCTTGATGCTGATTACAACCCGCTGGTTGAGAATGTCAGCTCTCGTGCTGACTCCATCACGCTCAGCTTCTGTCCACTGAAGCTCGTCTCGATGCCCAGAAGCAACTGCAGCAACAACAGTACCAGATCAACGTCAACCTAGCTGCGCGTGGCCGTGGTGGTGGCCAGCGCGGTCGTGGACATGAAAGCCGTGGAGGACAGGGACGCGGCGACAGGACTGAGGGCGGCGGCCATGGCGGTTTTGGACGTGGTGGTGGAGGGCGCACAGGTGGTGCTCCTGCGAACAAGCCGCAGCGTCAGATCTGTTCCAAGATCGGGCATATGGCGGACAGGTGCTGGAACCGCTACGAGCGCAACTACGTCAACGAAGAGAAGCAGGCCAATGCGGCGGTGGGCTCCTACGACACCATCTGGTATGGAGATACTGGGGCCACTGACCACATTACTGGTGAGCTTGACAAGCTCACCACCAAGGAGAAATATGCTGGTGGTGATATTGTCCACACTGCCTCCGGCTCAGGTATGGAGATTAAATATGTTGGTCAATCTACCATTTTGACTCCATCTCGTCCTATCTATCTAAAGAACTAGGTGAATACCCCGCGCGTTGCTGCGGGTACGTTTTTTGTTGTGGAATGTTGGAGCATGTAGGAGAAGAATATTCAATAAAACCGAGCATTTTCTAACATTGGAGATGCATAGAAATTTCACTCAACAATTTGCAGAAGACAAAATTTCATATAACATTAGACCTGATAAATATGGTTTCATATTTGGTTGTTCAATTAGATGCATCAGGGTAACAAAGGTACTTGTCATTTTGCATCCATATAGCTGCAGTTGATATATTATTTTTTCCATCTTTCGGGGGGGGGGGGGGGGGGGGGGGGTCATTCTAAAATCTCAAAATAAGGGAACAACCCCCTGAACATCTGAAGAATGACATATCCCCCAGCTTTCAACTACTACTGGTAATATAAAAGCAACTTAAAAAGTACGGAAACAATTAAGATAAAATTGTAGGAGAATGGCATAATCCTCCAAAATAAATCTTAGGGAACAAAACAATATGAGAAAATAAAGTACGTTTTTTGTACAATTCAGTGATAAAAAGTAATGAAATTGACCTTTCATCTATTCGTCTACTAATAGATGACATATACAATATAATATAACAGCCATATACTGTTGAAATACAGACTTGACCAAACATGGTAGCCGTGCTCCAGTTTCTTCCTTGGAATCAATGGGTTGCATGTGTCCTTCATGTACATGTATCAAACTTTGAAAGAATAAATCAACAAATTAGAACCATACGGTGGTTGGAGATGAAAGTGAGTCGATGCTTTTGCAAGAGTGCAATCCATCTGCCATAGATGAAACCCTGCAAAGAATTTAGGGAATTGTTGAGAAAATGATGAGCTGAGTGGAAAATAATATAAAGATAGAAAAATAAAGGTTCAGAATTTATATTTGTACAAATCTACTAAACAAACCTTTTCTACCATGACCATCTATACATCTGCTCCTGAGTTTCATGAGTGGTAATAGGATCAGGTTGAGGGACCAAAAACAACCTGAAAGTAGAAAAAAAGGTTAGGACATTTACATGTATGAACCATTGATTCGCACAACAATTTCAAAGAAATAAATATTAAACAATGCATAGTTATCCGAATAATTGATAAACACCAAAGCTAGAGAAGTGATTGAAGAGAAATAGCGTTTAGTAGAACTGAGAGGAACTGTCCTAGCAGAGTGAAACAAAGACATGCAGATGAACAGGGACACTTTTGAGGAATCGACATTCTATAACACCTGCACAGGCTATGTTTGGGCACGCTCAAGAGCAATATTTGAGGGGGAGGGGTGGGAAGAGAAACAACTGCATTGATGATATTAATTACTCTCTTTATTGCTTAGTGGTGGAGGAGTTTTGGCAGCCATCTCCATCCTTACTCTTGTCAGTTTCTAGTATAGCTGAAATAATGGTGTAAAGAAGGGGGTAGGGGCGTGAGGTGAGGAGATTAGTGGATGCACAATTAACTGTACAATTAACATGAAGAATTTTATAGAAGAATAAAGTTCAGGTTGTTGGTGTTGAATCATGCAAAAGAATGGACGGACATGATCAAACAGAGATATAAGATCCGACGATCAGAGTTTTGTAAGTGATGTGGCTCAATGTGGTTGCAGAGAAATAGCATTCAATGACTTTTTGTGGTTGCATCTTCTATAGATATATAGATGTCTATCATGTGCCACACACTAAAAAGAATCTAGCCTCTATTCATCGTTTGACTTCCGACAATAATGTATCCCTTGAATATTTTCCATCTTATTTCTTGGTCAAGGATCTGGACACGAGGAAAACAATCCTGCGAGGCAAGTGTAGAGGCGGGCTCTACCCCTTTCCGATGTTGGAGCAGTCATCTTGTCCTTCCAAGTGTGTGCTGAGTGTCTCCAAACCTTCGTTCTTGCGGTGGCATGATAGGTTGGGACATGCCTCCTCGTTAGTTGTCAATAAAGTGCTGCATCAGCACGATTTACCTTTTGTTCAAGAGTCCAATAAGGAGCACGTTTGTGATGCTTGCCAATTAGGTAAAAGCCATCAGCACCCGTTTCCTAAATCTGTTAGTGTGTCAAAGGCTCCTCTAGATTTGATTTTCTCCGATGTATGGGGACCTGCTCCTAGTTCTGCGGGAAGGAATGATTTTTATGTAAGTTTTATTGATGATTACAGCAAGTTTACGTGGATCTATTTGTTGAAGCACAAATCTGAAGTCTTTGAAAAATTTCATATGTTTCAGCAACATGTTGAACGATTGTTTGAAAAGAAAATTTTATCCATCCAAACAGACTGGGGAGGTGAGTATCAGAAACTCAACTCCTTTTTTGCGCGAGTTGGCATTTCACACTTCGTATCGTGTCCTCATACTCACCAGCAAAACGGTGCAGCTGAGAGAAAGCACCGCCACATTGTAGAGGTTGGACTCTCTCTTCTTGCACGAGCGTCGATGCCACTAAAATTCTGGGACGAGGCCTTTTCCACTGCTGTCTATCTGATCAATAGATTACCTTCTCGCGTCATCAACTATGAAACACCCCTTGAGAGACTTTACAAAGTAAAACCAGATTATGATCATCTCCGGGTTTTGGTAGCTCTTGTTGGCCCAATCTTAGGCCCTATAATACACATAAACTATCTTTCCGATCCAAACGCTGTGCATTCCTTGGCTACAGTTCTATGCACAAGGGCTACAAGTGCTTAGATATTGACACGGGTCGTATATATATCTCTCGAGATGTCGTGTTTGATGAAACAGTGTTTCCCTTTACATCACGTCATCAGAATGCCGGTGCCCAGCTTCGATCAGAGATTCTTTCTTCTTCCTTCAGCACTTCTCAATCCACCGAGCTCTGGAGATCAAATGGTAGATCCTGATCACATGCTTAATCTCTCTGATATGCCTTATGAGCCTGCAGATTCTGTGTCCAGCAATGTTGAAGAGGAAGAGAATTCGGCACAAGCTACGGATCCATCGGGCGCAGTTGATCCCAGCGCCGATCCCGGGGGGGATTCACGCGGCTTCCGACCAAGATCGGCCTCGGATCAGGAGCCGCCACCTACTTTGATCTCTGCGTGGCGCCAGTCGACAGCAACACGCCAAGAAAGCGCGGGGGGGCGCGCGCGTGCAGCACCTCCTGCCGGATCTTCTATGCCGGAGGTATCTGCTCCAGGATCTGGTGTACCAGCAGAAGAAGATCCTGTGGCTGGCACGTCTACAACAGATGCACCGGCGCCTTCAACTACAGCTGTGCAAGCTACGCGACCTTGTACCCGTGCTCAAAATAATATTCATAAGCCTAAAGCTGTTCCATCAGATTTTATACGGTATGGTCTCAATATTTCAGGTGAACCTCACACCTTTCAAGATGCAATAGAAGATGAAAGATGGAGAAAAGCAATGGATGAGGAATACCAAGCATTAGAGAGAAACAAGACTTGGCATCTAGTACCAAGAAGAAATGCCAGTAATGTGATAGATTCTAAGTGGGTATACAAGATCAAGAAGAAGTCTGATGGCACGATTGATAGGTACAAGGCACGGTTAGTTGCGAAACGATTTAAACAAAGGTATGGAATTGATTATGAAGATACATTTAGCCCAGTTGTTAAAGCTGCAACTATCCGATTAGTTCTTTCTATTGCTGTATCTCGTGGTTGGTTCCTAAGACAGTTAGATGTGCAAAATGCTTTCTTGCATGGAGTACTTCAAGAAGATGTATACATGAATCAGCCACCAGGATATGAGGATCCAGCAAAACCAGGGTATGTATGCAAGTTGGATAAGGCGATATATGGACTTAAACAAGCTCCAAGGGCCTGGTATTCACGGTTAAGTACAAAGCTGGTTAAATTGGGTTTTGCAGCATCGAAGGGTGATACATCTTTGTTCATCTATAGAAGAAAGGGTATTACAATGTATCTTCTAATTTATGTTGATGATATTATAGTAGCTAGCTCTTCAGAACAAGCGGTGAGTGCATTGTTGTCAGATCTTCGTCATGACTTTGCACTGAAAGATCTTGGAAGCCTTCACTATTTTCTGGGTATCGAGGTTAACAAGATAAAGGATGGGATTCTGATGACACAAGAGAAGTATGCAAAAGAAATTATTGCTAAAGCAGGGATGCAGAAGTGTAAGCCAGTTAATACTCCTCTTTGTGTCTCGGAAAAGCTGGCAAGGTTTGATGGTACATCGCTTAGTACTGATGAAGCAACTAAATATCGGAGTTCAGTAGGAGCTTTGCAATACTTGACGTTGACTAGACCTGACGTCGACATATCTTTTTCAGTTAACAAAGTCTGCCAGTTCCTTCATTCTCCGACTATAACACACATGGCTGCTGTCAAGCGAATTCTGAGATACATTCAGAGTTCTGTTGGTCTTGGTCTTACTATTACTAAAAGTAATTCTATTCTGGTCAGTGGGTTTTCTGATGCAGATTGGGCAGGATGCCCTGATGATAGAAGATCAACAGGAGGGTTTGCTGTGTTTCTTGGATCTAATTTGATTTCCTGGAGTTCTAGAAAGCAAGCCACTGTTTCTCGTTCAAGCACTGAAGCTGAGTATAAATCTCTTGCTAATTGTACTGCAGAAATCATTTGGGTACAGACTATTCTTAAGGAACTAGGGGTTGCAAAGCCAAGAGCTGCATGTTTATGGTGTGATAATTTAGGGGCAACTTACTTAACAGCCAACCCTGTGTTTCATGCTAGGATGAAGCATGTTGAAATAGATTTCCACTTTGTTAGAGAAAGAGTAGCAGACAAATTGTTGGAGATCAGGTTTATATCTACTGATGATCAGCTTGCTGATGGTTTCACGAAGCCATTGACTGTTAACAAGCTTATGTATTTTAGAAACAATCTCAACTTGGGTAAGTTGTGATTGACGGGGGGTGTTGAGATAACTCTAGATAGATAGAGTTGTGTAGTTGTTGAGATCACGGCTGTTGTGATCTATGCGTGAGTAACAGATTGTAACAGAAGTTAGATAGGTTTGTTTATATTTATCAACTTGTTGTACACGCCACGCTGAGGGCTTTTCTCAGCCTATTAATACATGACGCGGCCCCTAACGGGGTTTAACGCTTCCTATCATTTTCTACAATCCGCTCAAACAATCAACCGAAACACACTTATTTTTATTGTCACTGCATCCACTCAGCTCTCCGCTTCTCTTTATTTAAAATATGCGATGCTGCCTCAACAAACAACTATACACACCCTAGGTTTAGTTGTTTGCTGAGGCAACATCGCATATCTTGATTCGGAGCTTTTCCTCTACGGCCAACTAGTTTCTATCCCATCTATGCTACACAATCTCATGACCGGGACATGGATGTAGTTTTGATCTTCTTTTGTGTCTTTTTTCTCTCTCTCTTTTTCCCTGCCTGGGATAAGCAAGGAGGACATGACTACATGATTCGGAGCGCTGGCACCATTCCTTTTCCTTTTTTCACTGCCCCGGTCAACGCGGAGGACAACAAACTGGTCTGGGTCTTGGATTGGGCCTGGGGCGGGCGGGCCAGGGGATTAAAAATAAATTTTATTTATTAATTCAACAGACTGCTTTAATATATCTTTTAATTTAAAAGAGCTCCACCAGTTCTCAATATTAAAGTTAGCAGTAAGAGTTAATTCAAATTTTGTTTTGTGTTGTTGTACGTTGTGTTGGTTGTTCTTAGAGACGTAACCATGTGCTCTGATTGTAGTATTCCTTTATGCTTCGTATATGTTTTGTTTTTTTTTTTTGTTTTTGAAGAAGAAGGCCTATATGCTCTGTTAAAATAGGTTCAGCCATCCTCGACAAAAAAAGAAGAAGAAGAGGTTCAGCTATGTACCCTAATCAAAACAAATGAATCAACTGATTTTAAAATACCCGAAATCTGAGACCATTTATTTTTATCTTAAGTCAAACTTTTCAAATTTTGATTATCAACTACTATATTCATGGTGAAATGGACTATCACATTATACGTAATTTTATTAGTTTAAAACAATATATATCTATAGATATTATTGGTCAAAGTTTAAAAAATTTGACTAAGGACAAAACTAAATGGACACTATATTCAAGAGAGAGAGAGAGAGAGAGAGAGAGAGAGAGAGAGAGAGAGAGAGTACAAAAGCTTAGACAACACTTGAGAGGTTGGGCCAAAAATACTAGTGATATAATTGAAAAGGAGAAACAAGAAATTCCGAAGATTTTGGATCAACTAGACAGTATAACCAAATCAACAATATTAATTGCAGCCACATGAGGTGAATTTGAAACAATGATTAAAAAAAGGCTTGTCCATATGCTAAGAGAAGAAGAAAACCAAATGTATCAAAGATCCCAAAGTAGGTCAAATCCTCAAGAGTGATAGTAATACTAAATATTTCCAATCAATAGCTAATGGCAAACAAGAAATAAGGATTTTTAACCTTTGGGGTTGGATACCAAATAATTAAGGGAAAGCAACAGTTCAAATCATATATAATAAAGTACTATCAAGTCCTTTTTGGACCTTCAGATAGTGAAGATGTCAGTATTATAGATGCATAACATGATGATATCCCGCATGTCTCTATAGCTGAGAAAGAATTGTTAACTACAAAATTTATTATGGAAGAAGTTCAAGAAGATCCAAATGAAACTGAACTGCAAGTGGACTTGATCGGCTTCCAGCTGACTTTTATCAGGTATTTTGGAAGGTAATAGCAAACGATTTACTTCCCCTATTTAATGAGTTTCATAAATAAAAAATGCTTCTACATAGACTAAACTTTTGAATAATAATATTGTTACCAAAACACAAAGATGCGACTAATATGAAGCCGTAATGACATGATTTTTGACAAATCATCTTATTTTCTCCTACGTAGGTTATCTTTAGATACATACATTGGCTTTGGTTGCGTTCGCTACTCCAAAAGGAGTGAATCCTCTTACAAACTGCAAGCCGATGGCCTGGAGCACTACGACGGAGATTTTTGTACGGCATGGTAGAGGTTTAGCAATAGGTTACATGAATGATTTTTTTTTTTTTTTGCTTATGCTCAAGGTTACCGCCTTGCACGTAAGATGATGAAATAAAACTTCTTTTATGTAAAATGTGCATCTGTAAAAAAGGACATTCATTTGTTTCTCTCGACCCTGATGCCTAAGCCTTCTTAGGAGACTCTTGCGTGTTAAATAAGAAGACAATTCGCACGACGGATTTAGTCCCCCTCCCCTAGAAGAGGCACATGCATGCCTTGGGTTTATTAACAATCCATCATGTTAGCGACAAGTGTAAAATGTACAAGAGGAGACACGATGATCGGCCAGTTGCAGGCGTTGAAAGACGAAGATTTTCCCATTTGGCATCTGTAAATTTGCTGATGCATATTCTCATTAATCTATATAATCTATTTCCGATACAAGTCAATGAACTGACTGGCAAGTCAAAAAATACGAAAAGTTGCAATTCATGGGCGCGCGATGCCAAGGTTGAGACGACGAGGCAAGTCTCCATTTCATGCATCAGCGTCGGCATCCTCCTGGGAGACCCAGCCCGAGCCAGGAGCCGGCAGTGTCAACTTCCTGTGCTGGCTTCACCTTCTTGGAGTTGGAGGCCGGCAACGACGACTCCTGACTGGGAGCACCACCGTACGGCGCCCGCGCGGCGTGCCTGTCCCGCCGCTTCTCCATGAACCGCCGCAGCGACGCCTTCCTCGCCACCCGCATGTCGACGAGCCCACCGTCTGGCGCGTTCTGCGGCATCGGGGCGACGCGCAGCATGAGCTCGGCCGCCCGGTCCTCCGGCACGTGCTGCGGCATCGCGGTGGCCACGCGCACGAGCTCGGCCGCCTGGTCCTCCGGCACGTCGTCGAACACCACGACGCGGCCGCCGTACATGATGGTCAGCTGCGCGTGAGCCTCTGCCTCCGCCTTCGCCTCTGCTGGCTCTTCTCCGGCGACGTCCGCCCCCGGCATGAGAAGCATCGTGGGCGCCAAGGCCGCCGCCGCCGAAGGACCGCCGAGAGCCGCCGCTGTCATCTTTCCTGCCTCGGCCCTGACGCGCTGGCTGAGCACGTCGCAAGCCACCGCGAACAGCCGCCGGCCCCTGCAATCCGCCGCCGCTGCCATCTCTCTTCCAGCCTTCCGGAGATCACGATCGAGCAAAGTCAACTTATTTTGCACTGTGTTTTACTCTGCGCACCCGCGTCTGGAATTAACACCCGTCACCTGTTAGGCTCGACGGGGACGATATTATATAGGCCGCGAATGGAAGGCCAGGGCCAGGACAGCGATTACGGGGCCGAAATTAGGACGGTTGTGCCTGGTTGTTCGCGCGATGAAAATGTGCCATTTCCAGCGCAAAGACGGCGGGTTTTTGCCGGTTGGGCACGGCGGGTCCGCATATAGATGGATGGTCACAGCTTCACAGAGAGACAACTCACGTTCCCAACTCCGCGCCCGGAAATGGTTGGTCTCGGCCGACCAAGAGGGAGGACATGGTATTCGCACATTTCGTCCGTGCGCGCGGGGCTTTTCGGCTGGCTTTGGCCCATTTTCGACGGCCGCACCGGGGGCTGCTGCTGCATGTTCGCTTTCGGCACCGCGGACGGCGGGGACGTGCTCGCTGAAAACGCACGGGTTAATTAATCGATCGGCGGCGTATCAATTGGAGTCTGCCTTTTTAAACTTTTTTTATTTGCGATTACTTATAAAAGCACGCACACTAATCAATCTTTATGAACGTACATACGCAAACTCTGTCCTTACGAGCATCTTCGAGGACTGAGCCGACAAATCCTTGAGATTAATAAAGTCACCACTGATGTCTCGCTGTCGACGGTCATGTCGCCTACCGCTCAAAGCAAAACATCGTTAAATTTTAGAAAATTCGCTGCTATGAAAAGTCAAACGTAAAACCTGGGTACTACTGAGGCTCGTATAACCACTAGACTACATATCCTTTCTCGCGTCAATAAAATTTTTTGATCGCTTCCGAAACCTAATAGACCAGGTGTACCACTAGAATGGACACTATCCCGTGATCAGATCTCTGTATTCAATACAACTTGTTGATCAAGCTCGTAATCAGACCTCAGTATTGAGTTCAACTTGATCACGCCGGATATCAGACTTCATTAAATTCAAGTGGGCCAAAGTCCAAAGACATTGTTTTCTCTCGAGAGAAACCAAAACAGCAAAACTGCTGAAAAAAAAAAAGAAAAGTTGGCCTCAAATTACGGGGCTCCCTGTATAGAACTCGAGTGTCACCAAGCCGTTGGAGCACACAGGCCCCCACCAAGATTTGTATTTGAACAAAATTTTCAACAGTTGGAACAATTTTGGTTCATTGCCGTGTTTCTACATGCTGGAACATTAGTTCCGAATTCCTGGAACATTTGTTTCTATCTCCTGGAACAATTGTTCCGAATTCCTGAAACATTGGTTTCTACTTCCTGGAACAATCGTTCCGATTTCCTGAAACATTGGTTTCTACTTCCTGGAACAATTGTTCCGAATTCCTCGAAATTGGATTCTGCTTCGTGGAACAATGATTTTTTTCCCTCTTCCTCGTCAAGCTCGGCCATGGCGGTGTGGGGAGCGGGCAGGGCTGCGTCACGAGCGGCGGCAGCGTGGAGCAAGAGCGCGGGTGGGGTAGCGATAGTGGCGGCCTGGGGCAAGGGCGTCTGTACGATTTCATTTCTCCACCAATCTAAAAGTGAGTGCTCCATGATCTGTTAGCACTCTAGTGTTGTATAGGAATTCCTCAAATTACAGCCTGCAAATATGTGTGGGACAAATTAAACAAGCCCACGTGCAACATTTCAGCCCGAGAAAGATTCTTCCGCTAGGCTTGTACAGAAATAAGCCATGTGATGTCTCATTGCTTCACCTCCTCAAATATATGAATCGTGAATGTTATGACTATGAAATCTGCAGGCACATATATAAGTTCAAACTAAAACTACGGAGGCAGCACAAGTGCTCAAATCTGAAATAACCAGACTGTTGCAACCATTGTGATCATGTTAAATGTAGATTTATCCTGTTTGATCATAGATGGAGACTGCAAGAGTTGGAGATGTTTCGAATGTTTTTGTAATCTGAAGATGTAATGTGCTTTAATATCAATGGAATTTTCTTTTAAAAATAAATTATTGAAGCTGAATGAAACATGAGCCGTGAGAAGCGAACCGATGGCCCAGTAGGCCGACTGTACACCATTTTCTACGACACCACTTCGGGCTTTCTACAACGTCCAAAATAGTAAGGCCTTTTCCAGAAGAAAATATGCCAAATGGGCTAGTAGAGGAGGCCAATTTTTTCACAGAAAGAGCAATTATCATACAACATTCAGGTCCTTGAAACTGTTCTTAAAAAAAAATTCAGGTCCTTGAAACTGGTATATATAAAGGACACACTACACGAAAAAGACTAATAGTCAACAATGTACTTGGTCACCTATATGTCTATTGTGGTTACAATAACTATTTTATCATCAACAAGCTTGGTCACATTTAGGTGGCTAAAACCTTGTCACTATATGTCACTAGAATTATATAGAACCAACACACCCTTAGTAATTACATATAACGTTGATCATTAAGATTATATATCGACCAAAATCTCAAAACTTGGTAAACATTAATCAACTTCTAGTGACACAAAAACTACATCTTTTCTTTTTACTTGAAATACGGCAGGTGTTCTACAGTCCAGTGAAAAGAAAATCAGCCGGCCAGCAAGCACCGACTCCAAAGATTCAAAAAAGCACTAAAGCACACGGCGACCAAACTTTTTTTATAGAAGCGAAATATATTTTAATATTTCAGCCTCTGCATTGACCAGTATATGTAACTGTTTATTATTACCTCACAACCAAGCGGTTTCAACACACAACCTAAAAAGAGAAGGCGAAATGCTAGAAAAGTATTCCTATCCATTTTCAAGTCTATATACCGAAGAACCACGCATCATTCCTAGCAAAGATTTTCATGAGCACAATATTAATTTGGGGTCGCTCCTCCTTTTGCAACATCGCCCATAACCATATCCATTGTTCCGCTTTGTAGATCACCTGCATATGGCCAACAAGCTGGTCAGGAAGGCTAGAGAAGCTAATTAACCAAACAAATTGAAAAAGGCTTTAATCTGCGTTGTTTTATTGATTTAGATCACTTTGTCTGCTCATGTCTTTCTACTTCTTATTAATCAAATGTCTCATGGAGGAGATCCAGAATGGTAAAACCCAGGATAAATTTTGTGCTATGTCCCTTTGGTCATCAGATTTTCGGGTGTGTGATGATTTTGCCATTTTGTGGATTATTTTTTGCACTCTCGGTATTACGTTTGAACTCCTAGCATTAACTTTTGATTTACCACATCAAGATAAAAACATACGTTGGGATATGGTTAGAAAATAGTAATAGAGTTTGATTTGTGCCACTTTCTTTTGCCTTTACGTATCGATCATGATGCTATGACCTGTATCATGAAGCTCACCGAAGTTCTTTTATCTGTTCATTCATTTATATTCAACACAATATTTTCAGTCTCAACTGTCAGTCCTTTTTGAATTAATTAGAAAAAAGTTCAGTTCCACCTATTGGCAGTAAGCAACTATTTTCGGTAAGTATACTAGCCTGCCCGTGATTAACCAAGTTTTATCTTGGTTAAGTCACTCATTTTATGTTGGGCTCTTTGCCGTCCATGGCTTTTATCACTGTACACTTCAGCATCATATTATCTCACAGGTTATACATGCCACATTTTGTTCTTATGTCACAACGTGTTAGATTAGTGAACCTCCAAATTTAGAACTCACTTAGC
Organism: Eragrostis nindensis; assembly: GCA_012490785.1. Taxonomy (NCBI): domain Eukaryota; kingdom Viridiplantae; phylum Streptophyta; class Magnoliopsida; order Poales; family Poaceae; genus Eragrostis; species Eragrostis nindensis. The sequence continues at coordinate 74,789 of JAAXCT010000916.1, forward strand.
AATTAGACATGATATACATTATATTATCTATGCAAACTTTCGAGCATGGAACACTTTAATAATTATTTAGATTTATTTATTTTATATTATTTTTATTGTTCCGCAGCAAAGCCCGGGATATCACCTAGTTGTAAAGACAAGCACGTCTCCTTTCGGCGAGCGAGAAAGCGACACATTTCGTGCGCTCGGAGGACGGAAGCAGTGAGACGTATGGCGAAGAATTTCAGTGGCCGTGGCGCTACTGTGCGTGGGAACCCGGGAGCTCAGACGTGGGTGCGGTGGGCAACGCCTGCGTGCTCGAATCGGTCACGTGCTATCCTCCCATCAATGAACAGGTACGGTAGAGAACCCCGAGGGAGAAAATCCCTCTCTCTCCCATCCACGACGCCGGTAGAAGGCGGCACCTAGGGAGAAACTTCACCACAAGAGAGTCCACTCTCTTCGCATGCATGATAAAAATGGAAACTGCAAGCTAGTATTATAACAACTATAAAACATTGTTGGTTCCTTCACGAGGTGACTGTGCGCTGCACTCTCTCCGATTTTCTTTTTTGTTAACATTATTTTAGACAGTAAACTGCTCTTGCCACTACTACAGAACCTCAAATAGCAGACACTAAATCTCAGACGGGTAACTAGACCCCGTCTGTAATTTAGGATCACAGACGGGCTAAAGCTATCCACGTCTGTGATAAATTGTTGGGACTATGAGAAGGGCATATCACAGACGGGAGAGCAATATCCCGTCTGATGTATCAGTGTGTCGGACCCGAAAAAATAATTCATTTCACTATAGTCCCGACCTACTCTCACGTCCGCGTATCAAGTCTGCCTCCTCCCTCGCTACCCCCATCACCCCAGAGAATAGATCTCGCCGCCGCCTGCTCTCCCTTCGCAGCTCGCCGCCGCCCTGCTCTCCCTCCGCAGCTCGCCGTCGCCTCCTTCCTCCCCCTCCCCGCCGTGACGCTGCTCCTCTTCTTCGCCTGCAGCTCGTGGTCCAGCGCCTCCTTCGTCTCATCAGTTCATCGTTTGGGTGCGGCGCCACGACCGAGGTCGGCGACGAGCAGACAGCGCCACGGCTGAGGTTGGCGACGAGAAGGCGACCGGGATGGGGCTCGTGCACGTTGGCTCTTGCTCGGGATCAGGCAGATCCAGCGGCAACGGAGCTAAGGGTGCCAGATCTGGGGTGGCGAGATCCGCAGCGGCCGGATCCGTGGCGGCCGGTCCTGCGGCGGCCGGACCTGCAGCGGCCCGTGGCGGCCGGACCTGCGGCGGACGGATCCACGGTGCCGGGATCCAGGGCTGCCGGATCCATAGCGGCCGATTCCACCGAGCTCTGGAGCGGGCGTTCACCAGGCCGCTCGGAGCTCTCCCTCGCCTCCCCCCTTATCTGTTGTCTCAGGTTAGTACTAAAGGTGGAACCATGAATTTTTCTTACAATCCACAGAGGTAACCATGTATTTTTTGCTAGTTTGCTAGTTTTGAGGTGAAATTTCTGGAGAGCTCGAGCTCTGTTTTTCTACTCTGTAGGCACCAGCGTTTTTGATGCACGCGCTGCACATTTGGTGGGTTCTGTATATGGCCGTGCTTGCGATTTCTAGGCGGATCAAACCGAGTGACATGATGTATCTGTTACTTTCTCTCGAGTTTAACTGCAATGCTGTCGTGCGTGCTGATAATTTGTTTGAGACCTGACCCCTGCACACGTCGTTGGACCTGTGTTGCCTGACGGACAGCTATTTGGATTAGCTAATTGCATGCCTTGTTCTACTGCTCTGATAATTCCTCTTTGTGTAACTTGTATTAGTTTTGCTTCATGATACATTCTGAGATCGGAGATGTGTCTAAGTGAAGTGATTTAGTGTGCACACTGAGACTTGAAGTGGTGTTTCTGATGTAGAATAATAAGAATATAGGAAGTGTTTTCTGATATATATTTTAACAAAGTGTAGGACTGAATTCGTAAAGCGAGCTCCTGGTGGTTGGCTTTCACTGCACTGAAGCTCGTCCCTATGGTATGAAGTTTTTCCCCATCATTCAACTAACTAGCTTTTACTTGCCAACATTCTGTAAAGTGCCTGAGTTAGTAGGACTAAGCACATGCACATAATGTGTGCTTGCTACTGGTTCAGTCATGGTATGCACACAATTGTAAAATGTTCTTTGATATTTTCTTCATGCTGAAGTACCAGTACTCCTATTTGTAGATGAGTCCATAGAGTGAATGAAGCTACAATTGCTCAACCAAATGAAAAGCACACATTTATCTTGATGATACCTTTCTGAATATGTCAGGTACAATCTCAACACTGAAAAATTTATTTAGTTGTCTGAGGGACTAAGCAGATGTTCAGAATGTTATTCTTTGGCTATGCCTGTGCTTGTTACTATTTAGTTAAGAACGGTCATGGTGTGCTGAACTCTGTCGGCAGATGTTATTTTCACTTGCCATCTGATATGAGCTGTTTATTAGCTGCTAAGTTTATTTAGTTTCCTGAGTTAGGACTTTAGTTTCTGGTTTGTATAAAATAGCTATGTGAATAAGTGTTGATATGGATATACTTTCTGCGAGAGGACCAATAATTGATGCTTTGTATGCTCACCGCCTCATTGCTACTTCGACATTGGTTAGGAAGCATTATTCTTGTGCTGCTATTGCTACAACATGGTTAGGAAGCATTATTCTAGATGTTTCTAATATTTTGGAATGACATTCCACAGATTAAATGTCAGCCACCATCATTTTTCCTTGGTTGTAGATGTATATAGATTTCTTAAGTGTTGATTAACATTTTACAACTATGCAGTTAGTGGGCATGGATGGAGAAATGGTGGATTACAGCCAAAACTTGGAGAAGAGAAATTGGATCAGTTTAGACCCAAGTAGTTGATATATGTTATTTAGAAATAGTAGTTCTGTGAAATTTCTCATGTTTCTTTAGACATAGCAGCTGTAAGTGGATCTTCTTTGATTTCTTTTAAGATTGCCGAAGTGTTACCATTGGTTGTATTCCACTGTATCCATATAAATGTAGGGCAGGAACGACCTTTTTTTTTGCCTGGTCAATGAGTCATCACAGACGGGTATTATTGGAATGACGTCTGTGGTATTCTTCATCACAGACGGGGTCTTTCTCATATCACGTCTGTGTTAGCCTCCATCACAGACGGGTGGTTGAACGAGTTATCGCAGACGGGGAATTACCCCGTCTGTGATGACTCCACATCACAGACGCGGACGCACAGACGGGGCCGGTTGCCGTCTGAGATGTCTAAAATTCCCCGTCTGTGATTTGGGCTTCTGTTGTAGTGTGCATGCCTAAACGTGAAGAAACAAAGATCGGAGGGAGTAACTGTAATCCATGTGACTCCCTATTAACCATGTCGATCCATGTACCCTGATCGTTTTTGTCCCATTAATTATTTTGCAGCAAGAAAAAATCGGCAGTACTAATAGTAAAAAATGTCACATGTTTGAAACTTGCACTATAAGAAACACGTACATCAATACAACGTAAAGAAAATATTTAATAGGGTCATTGTCAAGAAACAGAACTGTTGAACCATAAGTTAATTACCCACCTTTCCTCATTAGCTTAAGTTGGTGGGTGAGTTAGTTAGTGCCTGCAATTTGACATGTTATCCAACTAGAGGTCTTGAGTTCAAGTTCTGGCGACCGCATATTCTGCTACACCGCTCTTATTTCCACGTCAAGCCTCCACATGAGTGGAGTGTTGAACCATAAGTGAAATCTCACATTTTCTCATCAGCTTAAATTGATGGGCGCAACTGATTAGTGCATGCAGCTTAACAAGAACTGGAATCTTCAAAGTTCGTACTACCAAACACGCATATGGGAACACGAGAGAAGGTTAATCGAACTACCACACCGGCCTTTACGCTCCTTCCTGTAAACTCTACCTCTTTTTTGACTGAAGCGAGTGATAGGGCGCCTCAGAGTCAACATAGGAAATTGCATGTAGCCCGGAAAGGCGCCGGAGGTAGCACGCAAGTGCTTTTGCATGCTTTTGAAGCCATAAACATCGAATTGACCAAACAGACTTCTGGCTCTGGAAATGGACGTGTACCAACTCCCTATTTAAAAGGTCGCAGCCGGCAAACCGCACATGTTTCTTAGCAGTCCATGCATATCTCCTTCACATTCTTTATCCTTGCAAAAGCTGCGTCAGCTTTCAACAAGATAAAGGAAGTAAAATGATAGCTCGTCTAAAATTCTATAGATATATTAGAACAATATCAGAAATCACTTTCTACACACTCTAATACTGTTGCAACAAGAACAAAAAAAAAGAGCCTGTGATCATACAATAGATAACTGCACAATATTTTCAAACCAAATTAAGGTGACATTGTACATCTCAAAAAGGAAAAGGTGCCATTGTACGACCAAACGACAGATAATTTGTGAAAGAACTCTTCGGAGCGCCAAAGAATTCTCAAACAGAGATCACCTAGACAGAATCAAATGGGAGGAAATAAGTCGATACTTCTCTCCCTTTTGACAATGTCCTCCTGTCCCAGAGGACCTGAAACCTGAATTCTTAAGATTTTCAGAGCGCAAGCCAAGAGGAAGCAGGTTCATCTTTCACAGGCTTGTCTACGGCTTCTTTCTCGGGCGCTGCTTCCTTGTGATATGGTTCGGTGGCGATGATCCTGTCAATACATACATATATCTTGTCATCCAATGCTCTACCACAACCGCTTGGAGAGAATATAATTTCAAAACAACTAAGAAGAATAAAGAAAACGCGTAGTCCCTCCTCTAGTTTGATTAGCACCATGCTAAACCCAGTAAAATATGATGCGAGTGATGCCCGTCCGTACCTATGCTTCCGCTTCTGGAGGAACCTCTTCAGGGACTCCTTCCTCGCTATGGGCATGTCGGACGGCCCTGCCAATGGCTCGTTGGCCGCCGGCTTCTTGGGCACCACCGGCACTACTTCATTTTTCTGCGCCGGAGGCCTCGACCCGGCGAACTGCATAAGGGCTTCGGCCCTGTCGGCCGGGAAGTCCTCGAACACAAGCATCCGGCCCTCGTAGAAGATGGTCAGCGGAGCCCTCGCCTGCTCCTCCGGCCTGCAAACAAAGCATCATCGATCGTCAAGAACTCCAGTCAAACCGAAAAGCAGGTCGTGCCGTGCCGTGGGCAGGAAATGAGGAAATTAAGGCAAGGACTGGTTAACAAAACAAAACTCACTGCTTTTGTGATGGCTGCAATGTGCCGGCGTGCGTGGGGAAGAGCTGCATGGTCCTTGCGTCAGTATCGTCCTCCCGCAGAGGCGTCAGCTGGGACGAGCCGGCGAGGCCGCCCACCTGCGGCTGCGACAGCTGATGCTTGTGTTCCCTCATCATGTACTGCCGCAGAAGCCCACACGTGACGGCGAACCTGCTGTTGCCGGCGGCGGCCATGTCCTCGTCCTCTTCTTCGGTCGCTTACTCCGACCTGGATGGTTGGGTCGCTCTCTTTATCTCTCTTGCGTGTGGGAGGCTCGCGGCTTTCGTGTCTGCCTTGCGTGAGTGACCAGCTCGAGGTTTGAGCATGTGAAAGGTGAGGATAGCTACATATACCATTGTTGCCAAAAATGGTTTCAGGAGTGGGGTCATTTCGCCGCCGAATCTGGCGTAAACATATAACGACTGTGAAAATACATAATTTTCACAGGCAGAATGCACCGCTGGTTGCTTAAGCCTCCTCGCAATAGAAATCTCCACCAATCTTAATTAAAAGGCTGAGGGATGTGAAATCCCGACCCAAAAAATTTGGCCAAAAAGCATGCTGGTGCATGGTTTAGTCTTACTAGCCTTTCAACCTGTGCATTGCACGAACTAGGAATTAGAGACACACATAAATATTTAGAGTTTTTGTTTAAAATAATTACACTTAAGCCAGCACACTCAGTACGTTGTGCCATTATCCGTGACATCCCATTAAGCCTGGTGTGATGGAAAACATTTTTCTTAAATTAACCCCTCATACCTTTACTTAATTGTGATGGCGCTAAACTAATGAGAAGCATTACCATTCTAATTTATATTTTACTATATTGTAGAATACATATTACTAATTTCACAAATTTTTCGTGGGAAGTGACTATGATAGGCCAGACCAACATCAAACAGTCTACCTCCAAAAGCAAAAGAATATGTGAGATGGTTCTTTTGTTGATATATGTATACTACATAAATTTGATTTCTTATTACTGTTTTATTTATAGTATACTTAAGACTAATATATAAAAAATGGGTTATCTTTTGAACCATCACACAGGTAGCATTTTCTATAGTTTTTCTATCGCATGTATATATTTAGTTAAACATAATATTAGAATATCCAAATTTTAACCATCATATATGTTTATATATTGAGATACTTTTCTCAAACTTATGAGTATGTGGTCTCTATGTCATGTACAGTCATATCTATCATGCATTTTTATTTAGTTAAGTAAAATATTATACTATCCAAACTTTAACCATCAATGTATCTATATAGTGAAATTATTTTTGGAAGATTATGAGTATATGGTCTTAAAGTTCCAGAACATTGTAACAGTTGAAGTGCTATTTAACCCTATTGAGGTATGCATTACGAATATTAAAATATACTTCTTTATTAATCCAAATTTGGCAAGAGTAATTAATCTAGAAATATAAATTAGGTTTATCTTACTTTAGATTGTACGGCCGGATGTTTTCTTTTTTGTTTAAAGGTGGGCAATTTAGATCACATTAGATCTAAAGGCTATCATTTATCTTACTTTAGATTGCACGGCCGGACGTTTCTTTTTTGTTTTGAAGAATTTCTAGCATTTTTTCCGATTAACGTGGAAGCCTTAGAAGGAGACTCTAATTAGTAAATATAAGATATGAAAAGTCTAGGCAGAGCATGATCAATTTAAAAACCAAAGCTGAAAAATATAGTAATAACTGGATTAACCTTTATACGCAAAGTAATGATGAAAGCGTAAGAGTTATTTATGTGAAGCTGGACTGAAGCCGTATTTTGGTCTGAGATGTTACAAGGAAGTGTCACCCCCCCCCCCCCCTTCTCCCCCTCCCTAATTGTCGGCATCTTGTTCTAGAAAATTTAATATGCATGCACAAAAGTTGATAATAAATTTTTCAACCTTCTCTTTATCGGGATTTTCATAGATCGAGGTTGCACAATTGTAGTTTCTCTTTTTATGTAACGAACTGGCATGAGAATAACTTTTGATATCTCCTGCCCCTCCACACCCCACGCCCGCTTCAATGTTCGCGATCATGTTCTAGAAAATATAATGTACATGCACATAAGTTGACAATAATATTTCACATTTAACTCTTTGTGGTTCGAATCAGATGATGGTCTATTTTTGTTGTCCTTATTTTTGCAAAACAGGTGATGTTTGGTTCATAGCCATACGTTAACGTGTTAGGTTTGTTGCTGAAACTCTGGCTTTCACATATTCTTAGCCTCCTACCTACATGTCATAGACATATTTTCTTGCCAAACCTTGCCACAAGTGTGATGCCGAATTTGTTCGCCACACTTTCAGTGGCAACAATACTTTGCCGCACCAAATCTTAGGCCAAACCTTGCCAGTTACACTTGGCCAAACTTTTTGTGGCAGCCACACTTTGCCAAACCTTGTCAGACACTTTGCCTAAAGTTAGGTGTGGTAAAGTGTGGCCAACCACCAAACATGCCCTATATTCGTTCTTATTTTAGTTTATTTGAGGAATTATGGAGGTTTCAGCCTTTGTTTTTCAACGGGCTTGAAACATTGAGGTCGCAGACATTTGTTGTTTGTATATTTATCTACTTTATTACTCTTTACTAGACCTGACAATAGACAAATACGCATTAATTAGGATCAACAATTCTTCCCTAAAGCATATAATGATGTGCAATCGAACAGCGAGCGATCCCTCTGGCTGTCTTTTCTCACCTCTTATGGAGGAGACGCCGAAGCATCACCTTCCTCCGAACTTTGGTGTCAAAGACCTCCTCCAGTGGTGAAGTGAGCGTAGCTCAACTGGTAAGGTCTCTAGTCGTGGAGCCTGCACACCTGGGTTCAAATTCTAGACTTGGCACATGTGCTCACATTTACAATAAATTGTTCTTTCAGTAGGAGGCGACATCCCAGTCGATAGCTAGACGCCTGTGATGACTTCGTGAAGATCAACCGGTCCAAATTCTTGAGAGGCGATTATAGGGGTAAGGTGTGCGTGTGTGCGTTCATAAGGTGAGTGTGCATGCTTGTATATGAGTGTCTGCCTACTTTGTTACACACACACACACACACACACACACACACACACACACACACACACACACACACACACACACAAAGACCTCCTCAAGTGGCGCATCAGCCGTTTGCTTCATCAGCACTAGACCAGCCGTAGATCCACTCCCCCCGCTGGCACCGCCACCCGTGATGTCAACAAGGACCAGGCCATCTGCGGCACGTTCACGGTCTTTTCTTCCGGGAAGTCCTGGAATATGTGAACTTGTCCCTCGTACATGATGGTCAGCACACCCTTCTCCTTGGCCTCAGTCCTGCTAGATCGATAAACATTAAATAAAAATCCAGCTCACGTACGTAGAAACAGCCAAAGCAGAAGAGCTAGCAAGAAGCATAAAACTGACAGATTTTGGGACTGGTTGTTGTGGCATGCTAGTGGGGGCGTCGGGAAGAGCTGCATGATCCTATCATCAGTTTCCACAGGACCCTCCATCGCCACCGGCTGCCGACGGTCCGCGTGAACATGTTTCTGTCGCCGGCGGCCATCTCCTCGGAGTGCATATGAGGAGTGCACGGAGCATAGGGGGGCCAGGCCCTGCCAGCCTCCCCCTAGCTCCGCCTCTTGGGGGGGGGGGGGGGGGCATGTGAATTACGAAGCTGGCTTCAGCCACGGAGTGCGAATGGGTTGCTTGAACGCCTGAGTCTGTACTGTGTTTCATGTTGGGAGTTCTCCATTAAGACAACAAAGAATCCCGACACCAACGATCAAAAATCACTCATAGGACAACGAGACAGCATTTCATTACAAGGGTGTAATCTCTCCTGTTCCGTCCCGTCCTACGGAGCCCGGGGGCGGGTATTTATAGGGAAGGCCAAGGGTCATTTCAACATGACCGAAATACCCTTGGCCACCCACTACATTCGCGGAATATTCTGTACAATTTTGTCATAAGGGTACAAATGACATTTTCGTTCGACGACGGAAACCCTAACTAGGTGACGTCATTCGCCAGCCTGGGCTCCGGGACGCCGTCGAGCCAGGCTTCATCTTTCGGGGCCGCCGCCATTCCGCGTAGTCGTCAGTCCGACTCCAGGCCGTAACGCCGGCAGCCCAAGTTTACCGTGCCGCACTCCCCATAATGTCGGCAGTTCAGCCATAATGTCGGCAGCTCAGCGTTACCTGCAGTCAGAAAACATAAGGGAAACAGGGTGACATTATCGTCGTAAATACCGATCCCCAACATTTCACACACACACACACACACACACACACACACACACACACACACACACACACAGACCTCCTCAAGTGGCGCATTAGCCGTTCGCTTCGCATCAGTGTTGGTCGTATCTACGCACCCACTTATATACCGCAAGAGCACGGTGTACAGTTGTAGTCTTTTTCCCCTAGAAGAGTATTCCAAGGTTTAATCGAACCACAAGGACCTATGGGAATTAAGCAAAATCATCAGTAAAAGAGTTAGCCAAGCTTTCTAGTGAGCGTGAGCATGGGTTTCAGGAAAACGGGGTGTTGTGCCGATCGGCACAGGCGCGTGCCGGTCGGCACGAAGGCGAAGTTGTCCGAAGTGTTGTCCGAAAAGCCTAGGAACAGATTAGATCATGGGGTAAGTTAGCCAAGTCTGCTAGTTGAGATCGTAACCGAGAAGCTTAATCAAATAGCATCATAAACGGGATTACTCAATTATTGATAACCGAAGATCGGTAGGTCAAGGCCCCTTTCCGACGAGCCCTGTCACGACCAATCGCCTTAGTCGCTGACCTCTTCCTACTCTACACATCATCTCAAGGATCATCGCGTATGCATTAGCGGCTGTGGAGGTACAGAGACAACGTGCAATTATGACGCATTACAAGATCCCAATGCTACCTTAACCACGATGGAGTGAGAGAACGAATCTTGTCACTTCTTTTTGCCACCACAATTAAGATAACATCTAATACTTAGTCGTCACTAAGCGTAGGAACAAGTGCATGTAAAGACCATAAAATCCAGGCAATCGATAATCAAAACCATTCGTCCACATATTCAACCATACTTCAATGATACATAGTGCAAGATACATCACCATCTAGCAGGCCTACTGTTGGCGGTTCTTATGCGATAAAATTAAATTCATTAATTCCGCAAGCGCACGGATCACCATTGTAGCATTTCACCTTGGAGTATTCCAGGGTTATCGTATTTATATTTCCGCAGGGAAGTAGAGCAAAAGAAAGCTGAATAATAGCTATGCATTGGATAATTTGGAGAAAGAAATAATGTATCAACTATACTTGAGACGGGGGTAAGATAGGCATGATATATCTGGGTGGCACACACATCCTCAAATCCAAGGTAATAAAATAAAAACGTAGTATACATTTGGGAGAGCAACGAGATAGAGTTAAGGCTACCTATATGTTTATCTATTATTTACTTTTCTAGCAGTCAAGTCTACAAAGGTTATTTACTCTAGTTAAGCTCATACACATACAAGTCATGTCGTTTCGGGGCACGGAAGTGCCAGGGCAACCGATACTGCTAGTTCACCCTGGGGATCCATCCGCTATAATTAAGACCCTGCTGAGTCCAACCCGGACGTGGTGGATTACAGAGACCGGTGCAGCTGTCACATACACTCGCGGCTACCATCCTCCGTGGGGTTGGGTGCCAAACGTGCATAGGCCAAGATCTAAACGCCACGCTTACAACCCGCCTAGAGGAGCTACTCTTGATCAACGGAGCAGTCCTATCTAAGAATGAACAAGCACAGATTTCACACGACGTCATCTCCGACGACGGCACTCTCTCGTACTCGCTATTCCAACAATCACGAATCCCACAACAAGACTTCTACGAGCACTTACTTAACGAATAAATAAACTAAATAGAAAAGAATTACTAAAAGAAATAAATAAAGATAAAACTAATTATATAATAAATAAAATAATATTTCAAGAGTAAGATACAAAGAATTATACCGAACTCCGAGAAGACTCCGGAAGCCCGAGAGAGCTCTCACTCTACTCTACTCTACTCTAACTCCCAAAGCTACTACTCAACTAAACTAATGAACACTTGGATGAAGTGTGATGGTGCGCTTTGTTTCTGCAGCCGAGGGGTCCATTTTATAGCTTGCCAAGGCGGTGGAAGCAAGCCTGCCGAATTTGGAGAGGCGGCGCCGCCAAAGTCGGCCGGCCGGCCTAGGGGGGTGGCCGGCCGGCCGTCCCCTGTGGCGGTTGGCCACCGCCTTCTGCCTCAACGCTCCAGATGCACTCCTGAAGGCGGTCTGAAGGTCGGTTTGTTCGTGGGGTCGGCAGGATTGAAGTAGGGGCCAAGTTAAGGCCCAAATGGCCCACCTCTGGTAAGTCGGCGCAAATCCGCTGGGTTGGGCCTTGAATTATACGTTGTGGACCAGTTTCCAGCCCACTGGAGGAAGCCTGGGGCCTGCGGCCACCAGGTGGGGCCGGCCGGCCTAGGGTGGGGCCGGCCGGCCAGGGGATTTCCCTGGCTGGGCCCACTTTTCTCCATTATTCACTCCTGCATCCAAATATTCACCAAAACCTGTGGAGTAGTATTATTCCTAACTACTATGCACAAAATCTTGGTGTTATGTATTTATTTACCGGTAGGGTGGCGGTCAAAACATGGTTTAACGACCGCCAACAACCTCCCCAAGCTTAAACTTTGCTCGTCCCGAGCAAACTCAACTCAGGGTACCGGCGGATCAGGAGTTACAAAGAAGCGCCCCATGGGTAATAAAGATGCAACAACATACTCCCTAAACAGTGGTAAGTTTACGAGAGCACAAAATATTCATGAGTGTTGCAAAAATCGTGGGGCTTATATGTCACACCTTGTCACGCAGCATTGAAGACTAGAACGGCATTTTCGGACAAGTACACAATTCTAGCAGGTATGCATCCAGAGTTTTTATGTGCTGCAAGGTGCAAAAATTCTCCTTCGTTTTGGTAGGCACTTCTCTTACCTACCAAGTTCTATTCCTACAAGCTTCACTCATCCTACCTTCTACCAAATGAGGCTTTGTATGTGGAGCTTGGTAAGGAATGCACAATTGTCATGCATATATTGTAAGCTAAAGAATGAGTCTCAATCAACATAGCAACTCCATTTATTTTGGTCGTAGGAAATGATGTGATGGAGGGGGAGAAAATGAACTCACACTTATGGAAGGGGGTTTTGAAAAACATTGGTCCTTTATTTTGCTCAAGATGTTTATGATAAGAACCATATAGCCATTGACTTTTGTCATGCGACCATGGAGTTTTTTTTTTTTAACTACTTCATGGTGCAAGGGGCCATAAATTTTGAATGGTTCAATGAAACATTTTGAAATATTCTTGAGCATTTTGGATGGACCAAAAGTTTTGCAAACTCTGAAAAATGTTTAGTTGATTTATCCAAACATTCCCCTTTTTATTTGGTGGAGAGAAATTTTCGAAAACACACGCGAAGGAATTATGACCAAAATTAGGAGTGCTTAGTTTCAAGAGTACATCAAACCTTAGCAAAACTCAATGCATAAACAAATGGCTATGAGTGGGGCTGTTTCGAATATTATGATATGGCTCTGGTAGGTAAATAAATCCTCACACTAAGTGAAGTGTGCCAAAACAGAAGGGTTTTAGGTACTTGCAGCAATTCAAGAAAAACATCTCTGGATGAAACCATACTAAGAAATTGCAACAAGTCCTAATCATGCCATATCACAATCCACAATGCTCAGACTTGGTGTAACAAATGCAACCCACAGAAATAAGCAAGACTCATGATGTGATCATGCTCAAGTAAAAATAACACATATGTCAGGAGTAGAGGTTGCATCTATGCGACACATGGGAAGCTAATTTGTAACTCGATCATCATTTCCCTTAAGCGTAGCATAACACCAAGATTCTAGCATTTATTCGAAACAGGGAGTTCATTTATTTATTAAGAAAGTTAGGAATACTTACCTGGGGGTCCTCCCCAAGCTTGAGTCTTTGCAAGACTCGAGCTTGTATTGAACTCCTTCTTACCTGGGGGTGCCCTCCCCAAGCTTGAGTCTTTGTAAGACTTAAGCTTGATTCAGGCTCTTCCTCCTCCTTCTTGATCTGCAAAAAAGAGTGAGTATGATACAAGTAGCTAGCCCCTAATGGGCATCACCGGGAATCCTATTATTTTTGTTGTTTTAAATTTTTTCAAATTTTATTTTGTTTTTATGATTTATGAAAAGAAAAACAAGTGCTAGGCCTAGCTAGGATAACGATTGGGATGGCCTCCCCAATCGGAGGGCTCTCATTTTTACGTCTTTGAGCTAGACGTTCTCCATGTCTTTTTCAACTTGTTTGGACCTCGCTCGCTGGAGAATCTTGCGAGGTAGAGGTTCCTTCTTTCTTCCGCCACACCTTGGTTGTCTTCTTTGTGTTTGTGGCGGCGACCTTTTCTTCAATAGGCGCCTTTGTTGTACTCTCATCGGTTGATGCCGTAGCTGCCTTCTTCTTTCTTGAGCGCCTCGCTCTCCTCTTCTTGGGCGATTGTGACTCGCCTACTCCTTCTTGCGGAGGAGTAAGAGGGGCTTGAGATGGTTTTGGCGGCTGAGGCATCCTCCTTGGAGTCCTCCAATATTTTGCTAGCCTTCTTGCATTCTCTCTTTCCAGATAGTCTCTCATATATGCAATGAGCTTGTCTGGCTGTGGCATGGGTGGAGTAATCTCAATCTTCTCCACTCTCCTTGGGTTCTTTCCATATATGACCCGTACTTGCTTGCATTGCTCAACCTTAGGCTTGAAGCTGAACGTTTCTTCCCTGCCGTTGAAGTCCAAGTGGATCTCTCCTGCCCCCACGTCGATGTTGGCGTTTGTGGTGCTCAAGAACGGCCTCCCAAGGATGAGAGGGGTCTTGACATCCACTTCCATATCAAGCACAACAAAGTCGACGGGGACGAAGAAGTTTCTGATCTGTACGGGGACGTCTTCGGCAATACCAGCAGGATGACGAACGGACTGATCTGCGAGCTGCAAGCACATAGCCGTAGGCGATAATGGACAGTTTAACCTGTCATATACCGCCTTGGGCATAACGCTCACGCTTGCACCCAAGTCACAAAGCGCTTGAGAGAAGTGCTGGCTGCCAATCGAACATGGGATCGTAGGGCATCCTGGATCCTTCTTCTTCTCCGGAAGAATGTTCAGAATGGCTGCGCTGCACTCTTCTGTAAGCTTCACTACCTCCATTGCTGGAATGGGGCGCTTGTTGTTGAGGATGTCCCGGAAATACCTAGTGTAAGTAGGTACCTGCATGGCATCAAGCAGCGGAATATGCACATATATATGTCGGATAGCCTCAACAAATTTATCAAAGCGCTCGTCTACAGTGAGCTTCTTCCTGCGGTTGGGGTAAGGCAAGCCTGTAGTGTCAAAATACTCATGAGGTGCTGCCTTAGGTGGAGCTTGCTCAACGGGAGGATCTGTCGTTGGTTCCTCCTCGGAGCTCTCCTTCTCGGCGTCTTCCTCTTCAGGGACCTTCTTTTCTGGAACTCTTTTACCGGCCTTCTCCTTGGGGGCTGCATTTGGTATCTTTCTCTCTGCACCCTTGGGGTATGGTGGGTCCACAGTACCTCTTCCTCCCCTGGTGGTGATAGCACTAACACTCTCCTTCGTATGAGGAGCTTGCACAGCTGAAGCTATTTGCGCTATTTGCGTTTCTAGCATCTTGTTATGGCTTAGCTGATTCTGCAGAGCAGTGCTGAACGGCTCTAACTTGGCATCTATGCTCTCTAAAACCTTGTCGGTAGTAAGAAATTTCTTACTAATGCTGTCATTAATCTTGACCTGGCCGAGAACTAGATCCTTGATAGAGGGCTCATAACGGGAAATATTACCATTGTTACCTCCCTGATTCTTGTTGAAGGAGAGGTCGGGCCTGGAATTCCAGCCGTAGTTGTTCTGGGAGCGGTACCCATTGCCATTGTTGAGGAAATTGCATTCCTCTCTCGTATTCGGGCAATTGATGCCTATATGCCCAATGCTGCCGCATTCCTCACATGTCATGCGGGAATCCGCAACTTGCAGGTCCTGCGGAGACTCCACCTTGCGGAGTAGCTGATCGAGCTTGATGGCGAGCATGTCCATCGTCTCCACTTGGTGCACTCCACGGGTTTTGGTGTTCGCCGCTTGGCGTTCACCATGAGTCTGGTTGGCCGCCACCTTCTCAATCAACTTCTTAGCGTTCTTCACGCTAAGGGAGAAGAAGGAGCCGCCTGCTGCGGCGTCGAGGTGCTCTCGAGCGGACGGCCTCAAACCGTGGTAGAAACTCTGTATGAGCCATTCCTCCATGCCATGATGTGGGCATGAGAGAACGTACTCCTGCATCCTGTCCCAAGCTTCCGCGGTCGACTCATCTGCGAGCTGTTGGAAGCCCGATATCTTGTTCCGCAGGGCAGTCGTCTTGCCCGGCGGGAAGAACTTGGCGAGGAAGGCATTGGAGCATGCCGTCCACGTGTCGAGGGACTCTTGGTTCGCGTAGAACCACTGGAGAGCCTTCCCCAACAGAGAGAAAGGGAATAGCTGTAGTCGGATCGCGTCCTGAGGTGCATCCTTTATGACGAAAGTGTTGCACGTCTTCAGGAACCTTTGGAGGTGAGCATTTGCATCCTCCGACGGCTTCCCACAGAAAGGACTGGCCAAGATCATGTTGATCAAGGCTGGCTTGAGCTCGTAGTCCTTGTTGGTGACGCGCGGGTTGGGTCCCACGCGGATGTTCTCCATAGTTGGCGCGGAGAAGTCATTGATCGTCTTCTCAACAACGGGGTCGGCCATGGTGTTGTTTGTTGAGGAGGCCCTGACAACCGGTGGAGGAGACGATTCAAGAGCCAGAGCGTTCTTGCGGATCTGTTTGGTGAGTTTGGCTCGAACTTTCCTCAAGAACTGCTCTGGATCTGAGTGGAAGTTTTCTGGTAGGTCGAAACCAGTCATGCACAGTCCTGTTTCAAATTTCCACAACAAAGAAAGACAGGACAAGGGTAAGCCCGCAAAAGTAAGTGATAATTACTCTTCTCACAAACTTCAATGCATTTATTCAGTTCCTAGCTGCTACTTCCCCGGCAACGGCGCCAGAAATGCTTGTTGGCGGTTCTTATGCGATAAAATTAAATTCATTAATTCCGCAAGCGCACGGATCACCATTGTAGCATTTCACCTTGGAGTATTCCAGGGTTATCGTATTTATATTTCCGCAGGGAAGTAGAGCAAAAGAAAGCTGAATAATAGCTATGCATTGGATAATTTGGAGAAAGAAATAATGTATCAACTATACTTGAGACGGGGGTAAGATAGGCATGATATATCTGGGTGGCACACACATCCTCAAATCCAAGGTAATAAAATAAAAACGTAGTATACATTTGGGAGAGCAACGAGATAGAGTTAAGGCTACCTGTATGTTTATCTATTATTTACTTTTCTAGCAGTCAAGTCTACAAAGGTTATTTACTCTAGTTAAGCTCATACACATACAAGTCATGTCGTTTCGGGGCACGGAAGTGCCAGGGCAACCGATACTGCTAGTTCACCCTGGGGATCCATCCGCTATAATTAAGACCCTGCTGAGTCCAACCCGGACGTGGTGGATTACAGAGACCGGTGCAGCTGTCACATACACTCGCGGCTACCATCCTCCGTGGGGTTGGGTGCCAAACGTGCATAGGCCAAGATCTAAACGCCACGCTTACAACCCGCCTAGAGGAGCTACTCTTGATCAACGGAGCAGTCCTATCTAAGAATGAACAAGCACAGATTTCACACGACGTCATCTCCGACGACGGCACTCTCTCGTACTCGCTATTCCAACAATCACGAATCCCACAACAAGACTTCTACGAGCACTTACTTAACGAATAAATAAACTAAATAGAAAAGAATTACTAAAAGAAATAAATAAAGATAAAACTAATTATATAATAAATAAAATAATATTTCAAGAGTAAGATACAAAGAACTATACCGAACTCCGAGAAGACTCTGGAAGCCCGAGAGAGCTCTCACTCTACTCTACTCTACTCTAACTCCCAAAGCTACTACTCAACTAAACTAATGAACACTTGGATGAAGTGTGATGGTGCGCTTTGTTTCTGCAGCCGAGGGGTCCATTTTATAGCTTGCCAAGGCGGTGGAAGCAAGCCTGCCGAATTTGGAGAGGCGGCGCCGCCAAAGTCGGCCGGCCGGCCTAGGGGGGTGGCCGGCCGGCCGTCCCCTGTGGCGGTTGGCCACCGCCTTCTGCCTCAACGCTCCAGATGCACTCCTGAAGGCGGTCTGAAGGTCGGTTTGTTCGTGGGGTCGGCAGGATTGAAGTAGGGGCCAAGTAAGGCCCAAATGGCCCACCTCTGGTAAGTCGGCGCAAATCCGCTGGGTTGGGCCTTGAATTATACGTTGTGGACCAGTTTCCAGCCCACTGGAGGAAGCCTGGGGCTGCGGCCACCAGGTGGGGCCGGCCGGCCTAGGGTGGGGCCGGCCGGCCAGGGGATTTCCCTGGCTGGGCCCACTTTTCTCCATTATTCACTCCTGCATCCAAATATTCACCAAAACCTGTGGAGTAGTATTATTCCTAACTACTATGCACAAAATCTTGGTGTTATGTATTTATTTACCGGTAGGGTGGCGGTCAAAACATGGTTTAACGACCGCCAACACCTACCTTGATGGATCACCTCTTTAGCACCAATGGTTCTTGATCAACAACTAGAGAACATGAAGAACGGGGCAAAGCCCCGGTGGCTCTAAACTTACTAGCTGTGTTGTCCCTCTGGCGGCGGATCCCGAAACCCTAGGGCTTTTACAAGTTTATATAGGGCTGTACATCAGAAAGGAAAGGATCCTCGGGAAAAGAGTCCTTGTGCCGATCGGCACAGGGGCTGTGCCGATCGGCACACCTCGTGTCCAGCTCGGTTTCCTCCCTAAGTCGGTTCCGTAGTCCTAGGTAGCTTCCATGTGGGCCTTCCAGTCAGTTTTCTTCGAGATCAAGTCTTGTATTGCTCGTTCAAATCTTCGAGTATCTTTTATCTCTTCGTGATGAATATCTCTCGAGATTGGTTCGGATAACTTCCTTCTAGAATAAACTGAATGGTGGGCCAGCTTTGGTGGCCTTGGGGTCCCATGTGCCGGTCGGCACATGTCTGTGCCGATCGGCACAGTGGGCCTTTTCTGCTGGTTCTCTTCTCTCCAGGTCCAGATCAGCCTCAATGTCCAGAATGTCGTCCTTTTCATTTGTTTCTGCAATAAAGCTCCAGAACGACATATATACAAATATAGTGCTATTATCAAGGGTTAATGGCCTATAATGATGACATTTATGCTCTAAATAAGGCGCAGTTGGCATATAAATGGTATGCTAGAAATCGCCAACAGCTCCCCCACACTTAAACCTTTACTCGTCCCGAGGAAAGTCAAGAATGAAAATCAACTCGCATATAGTCACATCAATCATAAAAGTATTTCAAATCTACACGAGCTGAGCATTTAGTCATTGTGAGATTAAATCAATTTAGTATTCAGCAAACATGTTCACAATATGGGTATTAAACATGAAAGAGTACTTCCCAAAGCAAACCTTGAAAATATTCAACTTAATGCACATGACTTTTCCACTTATGTGAATCACCAAAAAGGTATTGTGAGCAAAAGAACTATCCTTCTCAAACGATCAAGTCAACAACTCAACTTCAATCTCTCACCTAAATTACTCAAAAGCCTAGCCTACTTTATCGATATATGTATGTGTAAGGCCATATGAGTAGCTTGGTGAGGAAATTCAAGGAAAATAGACATAAATCAACAACATATTGCAAAGCTAAGAAATAACTCTAATTGGTTTTACTGAGACTTGTCAAAAGGCCATTAGGAAATGAATTGAGAAAGAAACTCACACCTTTAGAATAGTGGACATATACTTGTGTGAATAAACAATCACAAGTAGAGAACGTAATCTTTTTAAACAGGTGACAAAGCTGTCCTTTCTTCTTTGCATATCTATCAGAAACTTCCTGGCATTTTCGAAGGATATCGAATGCATAGAATTGTGGACATGATTGGAAAAAGAAATTCTTGGCTACTAATCAATGATAAGAATTCAAGGGAATTCACTCTTCCCCCCACACTCAATTTTTTGCTAGTCCCGAGCAAAACAGCGCAAGGTACAGACTTTATTTACTTTTTCTTTTTTTTTTCTTTTTTTTTCCTCTGTGTGCCGGTCGGCACAAACTTGTGCCGATCGGCACACTGTCTGTACTTGCCAATTTCGCTCTGGATTTTTCGTTGGAACTGCTGTGTCAGATGTATAGCCAAGAATACAGTAGGATGTGGTCAAGGATTGATATTCGAATCAAAGAATTTGGTTCTCAAGTATCGGATACTCGGCGAATTATGCATAATTCCAATGCGGTAATTTGCATAGCTCGAGTGGGAATAGGCTAGAAAATCATCACGATACGCGAAAGATGTGGCCAATTTTCCAAGTCTCATACCCTAAGAATTAAATCTTAACCGAGCTCAATCATCAATCCTAGTCTCTACTTAGCAAGGGCTTAAATTGAGTCACATATATTTGGCATTGGTAGGCACAACCGAATGATATGGAGTAATTCTAAAGCTCACAATAAGAACATTTGAATTTTATAAAGAAATAGGTACTAAGTCATGTCATCCAAAGTTGATCTTTTATTTGACCTTGCATGGGAATTTTGAAATGCACTACGCCACATATGAAGTGTTTGCCGAATACACTTTAGTGAAAGTTCGAAATTTTATTTATGCTCAACATCGCTCGATTATCATTAACACTTCTCAAGATAGACATACATACTCGTATCATTTTTCAAATAAAACATAAAGATCATCATCATATTGGATTTGAAAGCGCGGGCTACATGGTGATGTATCATTCTAAACATACTACTAGCACACTTGCATAAATGAAACTAGACTACTAGCACACATGCATGAATAAAAGCACACAAACAAACAAACACACACCGATACATGGTTTCCCAACCCGCTCACACACACATAATTAAATAAATAAAAAGAGAATGCGAAAGGGAAAGAAAAACGCAAACCGGGAAACCGATACAAGTTGTGCCGAACACAACACTCTATCCATCGAATGGAGGTGGCTGCGTGTAGTCGAAGCCGTAGTACGCCGCCTCCAATCTTTCGAACTCATCAATCATCGCCTCGGTGTTGCTCCGCATCGCGCCCGCCAAGTTGTCGATGCGTTCAACGTATTGCACGTTGTTGTCGATGTACTGATGCATAGGGGCAAAATTCGCCCCCGGAGGACCTGCAGGAGCATAGTAGGGTGCCCCCTGGAAGTGCTGAGGGTAGACAGGGGGCATACCAAAGTACCTTGGGTCGGTGCCGGTCGGCACCTGTCCTGTGCCGGTCGGCACAAAGCCCGTGCCGATCGGCACGGGTGCCTGCTGCGCTGGTTGATGCTGCGCGGCTGCTGCCGCGTCCCAGCTGTCCCAGTCTGCCGCTGCGCTCGCCGAAGACTGGCCGACGACCTCCTTTCTCCCGCGCTTGGTCTTCGTTGCCTTGTGTCGCTCGCGGAGGTCGGCCTCAAGCCAATTCCCTCCGTCGATCTTGTTCGGGAGGAAGGGGGCGAGCTCGGGGCAGGGAAGCTTGATGCCGGTGCCGCACACGTAGTAGCCGAGCTTGGCGCTACCCGTGATGGTCTTCCCGCGCACCATGGACTCGTCGATGAGCGCGGCCCTTGTCCAACAATCTTCCTTCATCATGAGGTTACCTTCGGTGACTTGGAAGATGATTGTTTGGAGGTAGCCTCCAAAAGCTAGTCTCGCCTTAGGGTTGGCCCTTTGGCTAAACCAACTAGACACCATCGTCCCGATGGGATTGCACTTGCACGGACTCGCAATGGCGTTGTAGAGCCAATGCAAGTCCGGGTCGGAGATGTTGGTGGTGTCGAGGCGGCCGGTAGTGCGCGCGGCCATCCACCGGTGGAGGATTTGGATCGTGGGGTTCTTGATGTGCCCCCTCTTGCGCTCGTCCGCGTCGGCGATGCGGCGCCAAAATGTGTCGAGCATCTCCGTAGTCGCCGCGCCGTATACGGGGGCCTCCCTATCAAAACCGAGAGCATCGGAGATGCCCTCAATCGTGATGGAGTAAGGCTCGTCCCGCACACGGAACTTGATCTTGTCGTCTCCTTGCTCGTCCACCTCGCGGCTCATGGTGGTGATGAACTCGGTGATGAGCTCGATGTCGAAGCTGCTCGCTTGGTCGTGGAGGGTCTCCCATCCAAGGTTGAGGAGGCATTGTTGGAGGTCCGGCCATACCCCGACCTTGGCGAGGAACTCCTCATCCATGTCGATGTTGGGGAAGATGCGGCCGCGGATGTTGGTGTAGTAGAACTCCTCCTCACGGCTCGTGAGGGTGAACCCCTCCCGAACCGCGCGCGGTACATATGCCGGCTCGCTCGGCTCGGCCCCATCGGCTGTCCGCCCGCCGCGGCGGGCGGCGGCGGCGGCGGCGGTCGCGCTCCTCGTGCGCGGCCTCGGTCCTCGAGGGATGCCGATGTCGCGGTGGCCGATGAAGAAGTCATCCCGCCCTCGTGGCGGTGTGTCATCTCGACGGAGAGCTCGGGGCTATCATAGCCCACCGAGCTTGCCCTTCTCGTCGAGGTGAAGGAGCCGGTGTCGCTGCCGGAGTTGTTGTCGCCGGCTTGGTGCGACCCGCCGTAGTGGTGTGATCCACCGGCGTGGTGCGGTCCACCGTAGTGGTGTGATCCACCGGAGTGGTGTGACCCGCCGGAGCTGAACCCCCGGCGAATCTTCTTGCCGGCGCTCTTGAGCGTGGAACTAAACCCCTTCATTTCCTGCGAAAGAATGGAAACGTATCGCGCAAATGGAGGAAGTGGAGGAGTGGAGAGGGTTACCAGGAAGTTGTGGCGAAAATAGAGGAGGTGATGCCCCTTCTTATAGCTCTCCATGGCGTCCAAGGGAAGGAACCCGCGCCGGTTCAAATTCCCCGCGCGTGCCGGTCGGCACAGTGCCGTGCCGGTCGGCACGATTCAAAATTTCGCGGATTCCGTCGTACCTCGGCTGCCACGCCTTCTTTTCCTCTTCCCCATGACTTGTACAGTGTCGGATGTCGGGGAACAGGGGCGCACCTGTAAAAGATTAGCTTTCCCATGGTGTGCCGATTGGCACGGAGACCGTGCCGATCGGCACAATTCAAATTTGCACAGATTCGCACGTACCTCGGCTTCAGCAACTTCTTTTCCTCTTTCGATGCTTGATACAGTGTCGCATGTCGGGAGACAGGGGAGTACGTTCGAAATTTGAATTTTTCAGGTGGTGCCGATCGGCACGGGAACCTTGCCGGTCGGCACATTTGCTCCATCCCGAGGCTGGGTGCTCGGTGTCCCCCCTGTGCTCGGCAGCTGCTTGGGTGTCAGTGGTCTTTCCTCCTTCCAATGTGCACAGACTTTGATGATCCAATTCGAATTCTTGGTCGATGTGCCGGTCGGCACAGCTGGGTGCCGGTCGGCACTGTGTAGTCCGCGCCCGATTCAAACTTCGTTGCTTTGTGTAGTCAAAATTTCAAATTTCTTCGCGGTTGTCAGGCTCCCTGTAGCATCGAGATTCTTGGAGGTGGCGTTTCCATGCTGTGCCGATCGGCACTGCGGTGTCCCGGTCGGCAACTGTGCCAATTTTCCGCCAGTGCCTCCTTCTTTCGCAAGGATCATCCAGCATAATCCTGCGACACAGAAAAATACCAAAAGCACGGAAATATTCTCGGAACAATTGTTGCACTTACCTTTCCAAATTTTCCTTCATCGAATATTCCGCATATTTTCCCCACTTTACCTCATATTAATTTTTATCTTCAGTTCAGGGTAACTTACAGAGCACGACTTGGCATGCTTGCCCTTGTGCCGATCGGCACAGCGCGTGCCGGTCGGCACCATCCATAATTTCCTCTTTTTGTTTCTTTTCTTCCTGCGCTGTTAGCAACAAGCAAAATACAAAAACAAAAACTGCAGAAAGTAAACAGACAGCGCAGGTGTTCACACAAAAGTTAAAACAAACACTTGGACTAACAAATTTTATTCCGGGAGCATTATTGTTGGTTACAAGCAAACAATTTAAAGGCCGGGTTGCCCTCCCGGTTAGCACTAAATTTCTAATTCACGGGTTGCCCTCCCGAAAGCACTAACACACGAAGACTCACCCTATGACTCGCTCCCGAAAATTGGGTTGCCTCCCAAAAAGCGCTCTTAGTTTTAAAAAGGTCGTAGAGCTTGACCTCCCCGCATAAATCACTTCCTTAGCGTCGCCTTACGGGAAAAAGTTGCGACACTACAAGGTTCTCTTGTCTCTTCTCCTTCAATGATAGGACATGTCCTTCCTCCAATTACCCTCGATTGCTTTATGGTGTGGAGACTTGTATTTCTCAACCCACTTGGATACCGTACGGCCTTCTTCTCTCTTGGGGCGAAAATTAAATGTGTAGGAGGCTCCACTTATATCAAAGCTTATCTTTCCACTCCCCACATCAATGTTTGCCTTCGCTGTCCTCAAGAATGGCCGGCCCAAAATCAATGAAGTCTTTGTCCTTCTATCCATATCAAGCACAATAAAATCCACAGGAACTATATGATCACCAATTTGGACAGGCACATCTTCAGCAATTCCATCGGGATAGCGAACCGATTGATCGGCCAATTCCAAACACATGGCCGTAGGCTCCAACTCTGGCAAATTCAAACTTGCAAAGACATAGCTAGGCATGACACTTACACTTGCTCCAAGATCGCATAAAGCCCCTTCAAAGATTTGAGCTCCAATCAAGCACCGGATACTAGGAGATCCGGGGTCGGGCTTCTTTTCTGGTGTAATGTCATTAATAGCTGCAGTGCACTCTCTTGTCATCTTCACTACTTCTTCCGATGCTAGGGACTTCTTGCTTTGCATAATATCCTTTATGTACTTAGCATAGGTGGGCACTTGAAGAGCATCAAGGAACGGAACATTGATATATAATTTCTTCATAATATCGACAAACCTGGAGAATTGCTCATCGTGATGTTGAATCCTCTCTGTCTTGGTCAACAGCTGCGTATCCAGAAAGGTAGCAGGACCATGTTCCTTGTTCTCAGTTCCCTTTTTCAGACCCGAGAGGTCAATTTCTTCTGAGCGCCGATCGGCACCAACCCCGTGCTGGTCGGCACCGTCTACTGTAGCGTGCCGATCGGCACCTTCGTCGTGCCGGTCGGCACGTGGTCGTCTTGCTCCAGCTGCGAACTTCGGATCTTCGGTTTGCTTCCCAGACCTCGTCTCGATGGATTTCAGCTGTTCTGCAGAGCGGGTATTACCAGGAAGAGCTCCTTTCTCGCTTTTTACCGACTCCGCTAATTGGGCCATTTGTTTCTCCATCATCTTCATGAATTGGAGGATTTGCTGATTAGAACTCCCCACTTCGATGACCTTGTCATTGATTGTCTCAAGCACACGATCAACTTCCTTGAATTTGGCTTGAGTATCCTTGTTGACCTTCTCTTGAGTTTGAAAGAACTCTTGGCATTGAATACGAAGAGGGATGGCATTTTGCATAGACGATGACGGGGTGAAGCTACTCCTTTGTTGCTGATATGGAGTCTTCCATCCTTGACTCTTGACATAATTGAGCATTTTCACATCTTCGGGGCAATCCTTGCTCACATGACCAAGTTCTCCACATTCTTCACATGTGGAACGGGCTTCCGCTAGCTTGACGGTCTCTTCCTTGGGAATATGATCAATCTTGTCCAATCTCCTTTGTATGGTGTCAAGCTTGTCCATGAGCAATTCATCATAAGCTCTTTCCACCACACTCTTCATTTTTCCCGTGGAAGGTTGAAGGCTTCTACTTTCTCTCTCACCAACCCATGATTGATTTTGCTCTATCTTCTTGATCAAAGCCGTGGCTTGAGCGGGTGTCTTGTCCAAAAATAATCCTCCAGCCGAAGCATCTAAGTGTTGTCGGGACAAAAGATTCAAACCCGTGTAGAACCTTTCCACTAGCTCCCATTCAGCAAGACCATTGTGCGGACAAGCATCCTTGTACTCATTGAATCGATTCCATGCTTCTCCAACGCTCTCATCAGCAAGTTGAGTGAATCCAAGGATCTTGTTCTTCAAAGCTTGAGTCTTGCCTGGAGGGAAGTACTTTGCCAAAAATTCTGCAGAAAGTAGATCCCAACTAATCTTGGTCGCAGTAGGCAGCCCATGGTACCACTGCTTAGGACGCCCAATAAGAGATAGAGGGAACAGTCGCACCTTGGCTTCATTGTCATTCATATGTTCCAATTGAAAGGTACCGCAGATTTCATGAAAATGTTGCAAATGCATATTAGGATCTTCAGAACCTGTGAACGGTTGCTGACCAACCAAAGACATGTAGCGCTCCAGCCGAAAGGGTCTAGCTTGTGCAGTGAATTCAGTCTTGGTAACATTGTCTAAGGCAGGCTTGAGACGATTAGCAGTTGGAGTTGCGTCTCCCATGTCTTCTTCTTCAGGAACTTCTTCTACCTTGTCTTCTTCCAAAGCTGCAAACAATGCCTTCGGGCTGAGTGGCTCGCGGTTGTCTTCTATGTCTCCCACTGACTTGCTTTTCTTTTCCGCCTTACGCTTGCGAAAGAGAGTTTCTGGATCATCGAGGTAATTAAAGGGTTTATTTGACTTAGCGCCGTCCATACCTGTCTGTTAAATGAAACAGGACATATATACTGGAAAAGACAGAGAAATCAAAGAAAGAAAGCTCTGTGCCGGTCGGCACACAGGTGTGCCGATCGGCACAGCGACCAATTTCTCAAACTTCAAACAATGCCTAATTCGAACAAAGGTCCCCGGCAACGGCGCCAGAAAAAGACAGCTTGTTGGTCGTATCTACGCACCCACTTATATACCGCAAGAGCACGGTGTACAGTTGTAGTCTTTTTCCCCTAGAAGAGTATTCCAAGGTTTAATCGAACCACAAGGACCTATGGGAATTAAGCAAAATCATCAGTAAAAGAGTTAGCCAAGCTTTCTAGTGAGCGTGAGCATGGGTTTCAGGAAAACGGGGTGTTGTGCCGATCGGCACAGGCGCGTGCCGGTCGGCACGAAGGCGAAGTTGTCCGAAGTGTTGTCCGAAAAGCCTAGGAACAGATTAGATCATGGGGTAAGTTAGCCAAGTCTGCTAGTTGAGATCGTAACCGAGAAGCTTAATCAAATAGCATCATAAACGGGATTACTCAATTATTGATAACCGAAGATCGGTAGGTCAAGGCCCCTTTCCGACGAGCCCTG
The DNA here is from genome assembly GCA_012490785.1 of Eragrostis nindensis. NCBI lineage: Eukaryota > Viridiplantae > Streptophyta > Magnoliopsida > Poales > Poaceae > Eragrostis > Eragrostis nindensis. The sequence continues at coordinate 101,382 of JAAXCT010000916.1, forward strand.
TCACGACCAATCGCCTTAGTCGCTGACCTCTTCCTACTCTACACATCATCTCAAGGATCATCGCGTATGCATTAGCGGCTGTGGAGGTACAGAGACAACGTGCAATTATGGCGCATTACAAGATCCCAATGCTACCTTAACCACGATGGAGATAGTGAGAGAACGAATCTTGTCACTTCTTTTTGCCACCACAATTAAGATAACATCTAATACTTAGTCGTCACTAAGCGTAGGAACAAGTGCATGTAAAGACCATAAAATCCAGGCAATCGATAATCAAAACCATTCGTCCACATATTCAACCATACTTCAATGATACATAGTGCAAGATACATCACCATCTAGCAGGCCTACCTTGATGGATCACCTCTTTAGCACCAATGGTTCTTGATCAACAACTAGAGAACATGAAGAACGGGGCAAAGCCCCGGTGGCTCTAAACTTACTAGCTGTGTTGTCCCTCTGGCGGCGGATCCCGAAACCCTAGGGCTTTTACAAGTTTATATAGGGCTGTACATCAGAAAGGAAAGGATCCTCGGGAAAAGAGTCCTTGTGCCGATCGGCACAGGGGCTGTGCCGATCGGCACACCTCGTGTCCAGCTCGGTTTCCTCCCTAAGTCGGTTCCGTAGTCCTAGGTAGCTTCCATGTGGGCCTTCCAGTCAGTTTTCTTCGAGATCAAGTCTTGTATTGCTCTTTCAAATCTTCGAGTATCTTTTATCTCTTCGTGATGAATATCTCTCGAGATTGGTTCGGATAACTTCCTTCTAGAATAAACTGAATGGTGGGCCTGATGAGGACATCACTCCTTCGGATACACACAAGTCATCTCTGCGGGACATGCAAGTTCGAAGCACAAGAGATAGAGTACAACAATTAAATTTATCGGTGAGCTCGTTTCTAATGCTTTGTTTATATAGTTTTGAGAATAAATTACTACCTAATGATTTAATTATTGTTGGGAACCATGGAGATGATGAGGATATAGCTTGAGAGGTGTTTGGAGGCGTGGAGGGCCAACAATGGCGTACAAGTCAAGTTGGAGGCCCAATCCAATTCGGCTTCGAGTCTGTTTCGGAGTCCAGGAGCAGTCTGCACTAAAATGGTTGCCTACGTCGCATACGGGCTCGGTTTTGGACGTTCTTTATATGTACGGAAAGATAATTTGATCACCTTTCCAATGGCACCGGTCTCATGTCAAAATTCGTCTGGAGTCGTCGGGAATCGTCGAAACAAGTTAACGTCCAGAATATGTCTCGGTGCTGCGCCGCCGTAATTTGGCCTTTGGGCCTTGTATCTTATTTGAGTCCACTATGGCTGCGCCCAGGGGTCTATGCTCGACCCTAGAGACTTCATATACAGTAGCCGCCGCATCATTAGGGTTTGGGTTTTGCTTAGATTATTCTGTCAAGAACAGTTTCGCCGTTCATCGGTTTGTGAGACCCCAACTTGTGAGTTTATTCATATATCTGCAATTTGGTTGCATTCTTTCTTGTTCTTGCTTGTGTTCTTCGATTCGCAGGCAAGGATTAGCCTTCTTGGCGAGGTCAACCGTGCATCGCCGGTTGATAACCAGAGGGGACGTGGTGCTGCGATTGCGGGGTCGGAACGTGTTGTTCGGAAGCCGGATCGATTTGTGTCAATTCCCCGCCAAATCGTTGTTTATCGAACCTTTCGGAAGATCGGGACCCTAGTCCACATTAAGTGGTAATCAGAGCTTCAGGTATACCGTTAGGTTCACCCTTATCCTTGTTTATTTAGATTAATTCGTTCCATCCTAGAGTCCAGAAAATTGCCCTACAAAAATATTTACTTGTTCATCTTCCGCTGTCCTATCACCCTTTGTGCCACTGCAAATTTTATTTCAGTTTGCTTTGTTGAGTTTTTGTCCACGGTCAGAGTCGTGTTGCTGGTTTCAAGTTTCTATCGTCCAGGTTGTGTCAAGTTTATTTTGGTCTGTAATCTGTTCATTAGCAGGACAGCCGTGTCTTTTTGGTTAGCTACTCGCACCTTTGTATTTTCTTAGCATCTCTGATTTTGCTGCAATAGCTGCACAGTACCTTGTCTTTGTTTAGCATATCCGTGTGCCATGTTTAGCAGATCAGTGTGCTTTGTATTAGTGTGCGGGCTCTTAAGTTACCTAGACCAATTGATTTTCGTGTGATTGCTAGTCTGTACCGACCAACAATCGTGCACAAGTTCCAAAGGAGACTTTCTTGCTGCTGTATTTATCAATTTTTCATGCTGTAGCTTCCATTGCACGTTCATCTTTACCTAAGTGGGAAGTAAATCGCTTGGCATAGAACACTTTCTGTGTCGTGCGCAGCTAATATTTTTGTGCAGTCTAGTTTTGTCTTGAATACAGATTTTTGTGCGGCACATCTGAAAAAAAAAGAAGGAAAAAAAAAGAGAAAAAGGCAAGTGCATACATAGAAGCCGCACAAAAGAATTTGAAAAAAAAGAAAAAAAAATAAGCAAGGAAAAACAAAAAAACAAAAAAATTCAGAGTGCTTGCATCCTTTGAGTCTGAGGTACGTGGAATATTTTCATTGCTAGCTTGGTCTAGGTCCGACGACGGGTTTTAGGCCAGCAACATAGACTTGTACTTTGGACTATTATTCAACTTTGCAATTCTGAGTTCGAAGTTTGCTAATCCTTGCTACTCATATATTTGGCCTACCAAGCTCCATATAAATTCTTCTGAACAACACGGTATTGTCCCTTGCAATCGCCGGATCACACTCCCTCAAGGTATCCTTTGCTTTGCTAGTAAGAACCTTGTAAGAGCTTGGTAAGAAGCTTCCATTTGCTTTTTGAGAGTGTCCAAATTCATATAGTAGTGATAGGAAAATATACTTTTGTGTGTTTTTCTTGTTTGCTACTAACAATGACAGGTGATGATATGAGTACTCTAGCACAACCAGTGCTCAGTTCTCAAATGGAGAAGGCAGAACAAAACCAAGCTAATAATTTGTTTCAGACTTTCTTTGTTGTGATGAATCGACGTTGCCGTGTCATTATTGACGGTGAGACTAGCTACAACCTTGCAAGTTCTGAGTTGGTTGAGAAGCTTTGTTTGACCACACGGCCGCACCCATGTCCGTACTACATCCAATGGGTAAATTCTTACGATAAGATAAAGGTAACTGAAATTGCTCATATCGAATTTTTTATTGGTGCTTACAAAGATAGTGTAGAATTTGATGTAGTACCTATGCAAGCATGTCATTTGTTGCTAGGTAAATTTTGGATTGATACTAATAATGTTTTGCACAATATGACTGCTAATAAATACTCATTTAGACAATATGGCACCAAATTTACTCTTAAATCTATGACTACCGCTGAAATTTTAGAAGAAAATCTCCAAAGGGATGAGAGAAGAAAGAATGAACCTTTTAGAAAAGAATGGACTGGTTTATATGATGCAACACATTCATCTAAATCTGAATTGTTCCAAGACAAACAATTTCCCTTGCCTCTTATTGGAGCTTATATCTTGCAGGATAAAAGTAAAGAAGAGGACGACGCAAAAGAAAATGAGGTGCTCACAACCTCATGTGAAGGCTCACATTCATTTGATCATGCACCTACTACTCCTGTTGAAGTTGATAGCAAAGGTAATGCCCATGGTGCTACACACACAGATGGTGAGACTTCTCATAATGTGCTGAATATTTCCGCGAATAAAGCTATTATAGAGCAACATCTAGTGGAACCTTCTCTTGATTTACCTTTGTCACAAGTTGATCTTCCTGCTGTTCCTTGTGATAAAGAGGAGTTGTGTGTTGATGCTTCACTTATACCTTTGCCACAACTAGTGAATGTGAATGATATTTCTGTTTTTGATTCACCTACTTGTGCTGAAATTAAACACTTGTTGCCCTTTACATGTGAAAATGATGAGCTGAAATTGTTGTCTTCTCTAAACACTTTGGGTTATATTGAATTTGATGTTCTTTGTGATCTAAGTTTTGTAGAGAGGAGAATATTTTCTCAATCTGAATTGCCTTTGTTGTCTAGAAACATTTTTCATGCCATGGGCAAATATGATCATAGAGGTGTGTTTATGGTTCATAGAGTTTACATTTGTTCAGATCTAAAGGAACCTTTTGCTGTGCAAAAATGTAATCAACTAGTTGGCTGCATAAACATTGAACATGTCTTGTCAAGTGTCTCTAGTTTTTCTTTTAAGAAACAGGATCAATCACAAGAAGGGGAGTATTGGGGGTTGTCACCACACAATACCACAATTGCTGCATGTGCCTCCACAAAGATGAAAAACTTTAACTTGCACTTGATCAAACCGAGGTCGGTTTGCTGTCAAGAAGGGGAGAATGATGAGAGTATGAAACCTCCGGATACAACCATTGAAGGTGAGTATAAGGTGAGTACATTCATAGAATTGAGTCCACATTTTGATGGAGAAGGTAAGCTTGAGTCGAGGGCGACTCAAATTCAAGAGGGGGATGATGATGAGGACATCACTCCTTCGGATACACACAAGTCATCTCTGCGGGACATGCAAGTTCGAAGCACAAGAGATAGAGTACAACAATTAAATTTATCGGTGAGCTCGTTTCTAATGCTTTGTTTATATAGTTTTGAGAATAAATTACTACCTAATGATTTAATTATTGTTAGGAACCATGGAGATGATGAGGATATAGCTTGAGAGGTGTTTGGAGGCGTGGAGGGCCAACAATGGCGTACAAGTCAAGTTGGAGGCCCAATCCAATTCGGCTTCGAGTCTGTTTCGGAGTCCAGGAGCAGTCTGCACTAAAATGGTTGCCTACGTCGCATACGGGCTCGGTTTTGGACGTTCTTTATATGTACGGAAAGATAATTTGATCACCTTTCCAATGGCACCGGTCTCATGTCAAAATTTGTCTGGAGTCGTCGGGAATCGTCGAAACAAGTTAACGTCCAGAATCTGTCTCGGTGCTGCGCCGCCGTAATTTGGCCTTTGGGCCTTGTATCTTGTTTGAGTCCACTATGGCTGCGCCCAGGGGTCTATGCTCGACCCTAGAGACTTCATATACAGTAGCCGCCGCATCATTAGGGTTTGGGTTTTGCTTAGATTATTCTGTCAAGAACAGTTTCGCCGTTCATCGGTTTGTGAGACCCCAACTTGTGAGTTTATTCATATATCTGCAATTTGGTTGCATTCTTTCTTGTTCTTGCTTGTGTTCTTCGATTCGCAGGCAAGGATTAGCCTTCTTGGCGAGGTCAACCGTGCATCGCCGGTTGATAACCAGAGGGGACGTGGTGCTGCGATTGCGGGGTTCGGAACGTGTTGTTCGGAAGCCGGATCGATTTGTGTCAATTCCCCGCCAAATCGTTGTTTATCGAACCTTTCGGAAGATCGGGACCCTAGTCCACATTAAGTGGTAATCAGAGCTTCAGGTATACCGTTAGGTTCACCCTTATCCTTGTTTATTTAGATTAATTCGTTCCATCCTAGAGTCCAGAAAATTGCCCTACAAAAATATTTACTTGTTCATCTTCCGCTGTCCTATCACCCTTTGTGCCACTGCAAATTTTATTTCAGTTTGCTTTGTTGAGTTTTTGTCCACGGTCAGAGTCGTGTTGCTGGTTTCAAGTTTCTATCGTCCAGGTTGTGTCAAGTTTATTTTGGTCTGTAATCTGTTCATTAGCAGGACAGCCGTGTCTTTTTGGTTAGCTACTCGCACCTTTGTATTTTCTTAGCATCTCTGATTTTGCTGCAATAGCTGCACAGTACCTTGTCTTTGTTTAGCATATCCGTGTGCCATGTTTAGCAGATCAGTGTGCTTTGTATTAGTGTGCGGGCTCTTAAGTTACCTAGACCAATTGATTTTCGTGTGATTGCTAGTCTGTACCGACCAACAATCGTGCACAAGTTCCAAAGGAGACTTTCTTGCTGCTGTATTTATCAATTTTTCATGCTGTAGCTTCCATTGCACGTTCATCTTTACCTAAGTGGGAAGTAAATCGCTTGGCATAGAACACTTTCTGTGTCGTGCGCAGCTAATATTTTTGTGCAGTCTAGTTTTGTCTTGAATACAGATTTTTGTGCGGCACATCTGAAAAAAAAAGAAGGAAAAAAAAGAGAAAAAGGCAAGTGCATACATAGAAGCCGCACAAAAGAATTTGAAAAAAAAGAAAAAAAAAGAAGCAAGGAAAAACAAAAAAACAAAAAAATTCAGAGTGCTTGCATCCTTTGAGTCTGAGGTACGTGGAATATTTTCATTGCTAGCTTGGTCTAGGTCCGACGACGGGTTTTAGGCCAGCAACATAGACTTGTACTTTGGACTATTATTCAACTTTGCAATTCTGAGTTCGAAGTTTGCTAATCCTTGCTACTCATATATTTGGCCTACCAAGCTCCATATAAATTCTTCTGAACAACACGGTATTGTCCCTTGCAATCGCCGGATCACACTCCCTCAAGGTATCCTTTGCTTTGCTAGTAAGAACCTTGTAAGAGCTTGGTAAGAAGCTTCCATTTGCTTTTTGAGAGTGTCCAAATTCATATAGTAGTGATAGGAAAATATACTTTTGTGTGTTTTTCTTGTTTGCTACTAACAATGACAGGTGATGATATGAGTACTCTAGCACAACCAGTGCTCAGTTCTCAAATGGAGAAGGCAGAACAAAACCAAGCTAATAATTTGTTTCAGACTTTCTTTGTTGTGATGAATCGACGTTGCCGTGTCATTATTGACGGTGAGACTAGCTACAACCTTGCAAGTTCTGAGTTGGTTGAGAAGCTTTGTTTGACCACACGGCCGCACCCATGTCCGTACTACATCCAATGGGTAAATTCTTACGATAAGATAAAGGTAACTGAAATTGCTCATATCGAATTTTTATTGGTGCTTACAAAGATAGTGTAGAATTTGATGTAGTACCTATGCAAGCATGTCATTTGTTGCTAGGTAAATTTTGGATTGATACTAATAATGTTTTGCACAATATGACTGCTAATAAATACTCATTTAGACAATATGGCACCAAATTTACTCTTAAATCTATGACTACCGCTGAAATTTTAGAAGAAAATCTCCAAAGGGATGAGAGAAGAAAGAATGAACCTTTTAGAAAAGAATGGACTGGTTTATATGATGCAACACATTCATCTAAATCTGAATTGTTCCAAGACAAACAATTTCCCTTGCCTCTTATTGGAGCTTATATCTTGCAGGATAAAAGTAAAGAAGAGGACGACGCAAAAGAAAATGAGGTGCTCACAACCTCATGTGAAGGCTCACATTCATTTGATCATGCACCTACTACTCCTGTTGAAGTTGATAGCAAAGGTAATGCCCATGGTGCTACACACACAGATGGTGAGACTTCTCATAATGTGCTGAATATTTCCGCGAATAAAGCTATTATAGAGCAACATCTAGTGGAACCTTCTCTTGATTTACCTTTGTCACAAGTTGATCTTCCTGCTGTTCCTTGTGATAAAGAGGAGTTGTGTGTTGATGCTTCACTTATACCTTTGCCACAACTAGTGAATGTGAATGATATTTCTGTTTTTGATTCACCTACTTGTGCTGAAATTAAACACTTGTTGCCCTTTACATGTGAAAATGATGAGCTGAAATTGTTGTCTTCTCTAAACACTTTGGGTTATATTGAATTTGATGTTCTTTGTGATCTAAGTTTTGTAGAGAGGAGAATATTTTCTCAATCTGAATTGCCTTTGTTGTCTAGAAACATTTTTCATGCCATGGGCAAATATGATCATAGAGGTGTGTTTATGGTTCATAGAGTTTACATTTGTTCAGATCTAAAGGAACCTTTTGCTGTGCAAAAATGTAATCAACTAGTTGGCTGCATAAACATTGAACATGTCTTGTCAAGTGTCTCTAGTTTTTCTTTTAAGAAACAGGATCAATCACAAGAAGGGGAGTATTGGGGGTTGTCACCACACAATACCACAATTGCTGCATGTGCCTCCACAAAGATGAAAAACTTTAACTTGCACTTGATCAAACCGAGGTCGGTTTGCTGTCAAGAAGGGGAGAATGATGAGAGTATGAAACCTCCGGATACAACCATTGAAGGTGAGTATAAGGTGAGTACATTCATAGAATTGAGTCCACATTTTGATGGAGAAGGTAAGCTTGAGTCGAGGGCGACTCAAATTCAAGAGGGGGATGATGATGAGGACATCACTCCTTCGGATACACACAAGTCATCTCTGCGGGACATGCAAGTTCGAAGCACAAGAGATAGAGTACAACAATTAAATTTATCGGTGAGCTCGTTTCTAATGCTTTGTTTATATAGTTTTGAGAATAAATTACTACCTAATGATTTAATTATTGTTAGGAACCATGGAGATGATGAGGATATAGCTTGAGAGGTGTTTGGAGGCGTGGAGGGCCAACAATGGCGTACAAGTCAAGTTGGAGGCCCAATCCAATTCGGCTTCGAGTCTGTTTCGGAGTCCAGGAGCAGTCTGCACTAAATGGTTGCCTACGTCGCATACGGGCTCGGTTTTGGACGTTCTTTATATGTACGGAAAGATAATTTGATCACCTTTCCAATGGCACCGGTCTCATGTCAAAATTCGTCTGGAGTCGTCGGGAATCGTCGAAACAAGTTAACGTCCAGAATCTGTCTCGGTGCTGCGCCGCCGTAATTTGGCCTTTGGGCCTTGTATCTTGTTTGAGTCCACTATGGCTGCGCCCAGGGTCTATGCTCGACCCTAGAGACTTCATATACAGTAGCCGCCGCATCATTAGGGTTTGGGTTTTGCTTAGATTATTCTGTCAAGAACAGTTTCGCCGTTCATCGGTTTGTGAGACCCCAACTTGTGAGTTTATTCATATATCTGCAATTTGGTTGCATTCTTTCTTGTTCTTGCTTGTGTTCTTCGATTCGCAGGCAAGGATTAGCCTTCTTGGCGAGGTCAACCGTGCATCGCCGGTTGATAACCAGAGGGGACGTGGTGCTGCGATTGCGGGGTTCGGAACGTGTTGTTCGGAAGCCGGATCGATTTGTGTCAATTCCCCGCCAAATCGTTGTTTATCGAACCTTTCGGAAGATCGGGACCCTAGTCCACATTAGGGCCAGCTTTGGTGGCCTTGGGGTCCCATGTGCCGGTCGGCACATGTCTGTGCCGATCGGCACAGTGGGCCTTTTCTGCTGGTTCTCTTCTCTTCAGGTCCAGATCAGCCTCAATGTCCAGAATGTCGTCCTTTTCATTTGTTTCTGCAATAAAGCTCCAGAACGACATATATACAAATATAGTGCTATTATCAAGGGTTAATGGCCTATAATAATGACATTTATGCTCTAAATAAGGCGCAGTTGGCATATAAAATGGTATGCTAGAAATCGCCAACAATCAGCACCACTCCCCGGCACCGGTGATGTCAACAAGGACCCGGCCATCTGTAGCATGTTCATGGTCTTTTCTCCCGGGATGTGCTGGAATATGTGAACTTGTCCCTCGTACATGATGGTAAGCACACCCTTCCCCTTGGCCTCAGTCCGGCAAGATCGATAAACATTAAATAAAAATCGATCTCACGTACATAGAAACAGCCAAAGCAGAAGAGCTAGCAAGAAGCATAAAACTGGCAGATTTTGGGACTGGTTGTTGTGGCATGCTAGTGGGGGCATCGGGAAGATCTGCATGATCCTATCATCAGTTTCTGCAGGACCCTCCGTCGCCGCCGGCTGCTGGACCTGCAGTCTCTGACGTAGTGCCGCATGTTCCCGACGGTCCGCGTGAACATGTTGTCTGTTGCTGGCGGCCATCTCCTCGCGCAGCAGTGACGGTGGTGGTGGGTTCAGCACACTCGGCCCCTTATCTGTGTCTCTCACACTGGCGTGGAAGGCTCGTTGTTGTCGGGGCGCGTGTTAATATAAGCTAGGGCAAGGTAGAAGGAGAGGCTGCTTGGAGCTGCGCTTGTTTATTTGGCATGCTTGTTTGTGGGTGGGTGGGTGTTGGGGGGGGGGGGGGGGGGGGCATGTTAATTACGAGGCTTGCTTCAGGGACGGAGCATGAAAGCGTTGCATGGGATGCCGGACCGGAGCCAGAGATTGATCGTAAGAGGGCCAAAGAGTAATATTTGTGTGATAAGTGGGGCCAAAATAATTTTTTCTCTAATTACATGATCAATTTCTATGTGCATATGAGGAGTGCATGGAGTATAGGGGGGCCAGGCCTGCCCGCCTCCCCCTGGCTCCGCCTGTGATGGGATGATGACGTCAGACGAGGCGCCCCACTGATGTGATGCAGTCCATTTTTTTTCCCCTTTGGATTTTGTGTTTAATAGGGTGCAATCTATTGTTTGCTTCCGTTTCTTTACGGGGTTGCTTTTAAGATAAGGAAGCAGGCTACTAATTCTGCCGACTTTCGACATTGTTAATATCGTGTCTAACATCTTCTAAATAGCATGTCAAAAAACGTATTTAGATGATGAGTGAAAGCGTGTCTAATACCGTATCATTTTTCAATAGTGTGTCCGGAAGCGTCTATAGAGAGCTATTTATGGTAAAGCATGTCAGAAACATATTTATTTGACTAATGATGTTAAAGTGTATCTAATAACGTGTCAACTTGATACGTTCTCAATATCATGTTGAAAAGCGTCTTTAGGTGATGATGTATTGAAGTTTAGAAATGCGCAACTACCAAAACGTGTCTAGAATTAATGCCTTTTTCTTGCGGTGAATCGAGGCGTCAGAGCAGCCAGCAGCGGATAGGAGGGGAAACACATGGGTAGCATCCTCCTACGCTCATGGCCTGGTGAAGGTGGGAGATCCGGACACTCTTATTCGTTGGATTTGATGTAGTCATCTAAAAGCTATTAGATACATGCACGTAAGTTGATAATAAATGTTGAGACGTGTTCCCGTGAAGCTTCTCTAAGGCTAGTCCCAATGATCAATTTCATTTTGTTGTTTTCAACATGCCACATCATCTAAAATGATTTGAAACCATCAAAGAAACAACTCTCTTTAATGGTAAATTTCATTTTTTTTGTTTTATAGGCAAGTCATGGTATTTAATTCTTGCATTGTGATTGGGTGGAGAGCTCATGAAATGAAACTCAATGGCTTCAATGGTGGTTTCAATGGGTTTCAAAGTTTTGAAATAGTGCAACACTAGTTTCATCTAGATGAAACCATTTTCTTCTCTTTCTTCATAAATCTCATGTCACCTCATCATCTTTGCTTATGTGGCACCTCATTTATTGAAAATGAAACTCCCATTAAGAGTAGCCTAAAAAAATGGCACGAATCACAAAGCATATTTAATTGAAAAATCCTTATTAATTACCTACTTTGTGGGGGGCCTGCCCTGCCCTCCGAAACTGATTAACCCTCTATTTGGTTCTTACACTGTGGCGTGCGACTCAATACATTCTTCGTCAGTGCATCATGATTCAAATAGAGACCTCCTATACATAGGGCGTTCTACAGGATTCAACTTGTAGGTCAGCCCAATAGCCTACCAAATTCGGCCCACTTAAGGCAACTTAGCGTATCAAGTAACTGTCAACCTCTTCAAACACCAGTTTCAACATTTTCGTAAGCCTATGTCAACATTTTCAAACAACTGAGTCAAATTTTCGTTAAAAATATTGACATAGCACATCTAAAATGTTGACGCAGTGCAAAAAAAATGTTGACACGGTACATTCAAAATGTTGATGAAAATTTAAAAATTTAAAATATTCAAAAAATATTCAAATTGGATCTCATTTGGTGGAAAATTGTAACAAACACGTATGTTTAAACGGATTCGAAAACGGACTTATGGTTTAAGAGAAAAATGCGTTTTAAGTTTGCAAATCGTTTCTTTTTCTCTCACCTCCCACCCGCTCCAATCAGAATGCGTCACGTGTCGCCCATCTGTGCTCTCCCTCTCAACCAGCAGCATGCGTGGGCCGTTCGATGTCCGTTCGCACGAATCTTAAAGCGTTCTATCAAAAAGATTTTATAGAACGGGCTACGTATAGGATTGGCGATCCAAATATGCCCGCCGCATGGACTGGTGGTGGCCGGCCCTAAAGGGGGGCAAGCTCAGCCATCACCGTGAGCCCCCAAATCCTAGGGTCCCCTCCGCATGGCATGTATATATAGAACATCGAGGAATAGCAGGCTCATTTAGTTGACCAATGGGTGCAGCCACACAATAACGAGACCTCCTGTATGCCAACCGAGTGCTATGTAGCAACTCACACTCGGCCCATTAAGCCTAATATTCGGCCCACTTGGTTTAGTACAAGGTTTGAAAAAGTTGAATCACGTTACTGAAAATGTTGACTTTGGTTTGAAAAACGTTGAATCATGCTTCCGAAAATGTTGACTCAAGTTTTAAAAAAATTGTTAATTATGACTCACCAATTTTATAATTATTCAACATTTTCTTTCAAAATGTTGAAACAATTTACAAAAAAAAGGCTGAAACATGATATCATAGATGTTGAAATAGTATAAGAAATATTGAAATTTTACATTTAAATTATTAAATTTATTTTTAGATATATGTATATATTTTAGAATTGATCCAACCGTCCATGTCTTAAAAATGTTGAGACAGTTAAAGTGAAATGTTGAAACAAGTCATAAAAAATTTTGAACGTAATATTTGTATTTTTTATTTAAAAATATTTTTCAAAATATTTATGTGGGATATTATTTTGTAGCATTTATTCTCAGAAACATGACGGTTCAAATAGATTTGAATCTGAGTTAGCGGTTTGAGAGAAAGATGCATTTTAATTTCAGAATGTAACCCACCATTCATATTGACCAATCAGAAAGTGGTATATAGAATTTCCGCACAATAAAGGAACCACAACTTGCCCTGTTTTCCTGTTTTTGCTCACGGAAAAATGTTATATACAGGCCCATCGTGTGCGCTGAGCCACTACTCCTACTCTGGGCCTGACACTCGCACACTGGGCTTCCTTGTGTGCCTTGGCAGTTGGGCTTGCTCGGCCGAGCCATTAGTAGATGGGCTGCTGACACAAGGGTAATTGTGGCATCAATGATTGCCATCTTGTTGCAAGTCGCGAATAGCAATTGCAGTCTTGCTGATCGCCGCAGCCGCATCTCCCACTGTCCACTGCTGATAGTACAGGCATCTCGCCGTGCTCGTGCTGTCGTCGTGTCGCGCCAAGTCGGGGAGTTCGCTGAAGGAGGTACATATGGGTACATCGCATACGGCCTGATGTGAACCCGGAAGGGTTTGATGTCGATCTTTCGATGAGAGGAAGGGGATATCTCGATTGAAGGATGGAGACGACATTCACGGCTCGACTACACTGTCTAAAGACGCTACTCCTTAGCAACCGATACACCACCTCCAATGGTCGCTGCGATCTTGTGAAAGTGCGACCAACAACCACGAGGGTACTCGACCTGCAAGCAATCAAAGAACTAGCAAGAACAAGTAAAAAGCACTGAATGCGAGATGGAATTGTAGTCTTAAACAATTGAAATTAACTATGGTGGGGTTCCGAATATAAGAAGTCGGGCGGTTTCGTCAACTCGCGCGCTTACAAGGAAGTAGCAATGGCTAACTTTCAACTAATCAAAATCCAATCTGTTCTTGGCAGCGGCTAAGGAGTATAAGGATGGGAGGAAGACCACAGGGGTGCTGGGTCGTGCTCTAACCGTAGGACGCGCCTTTAGTTGAGCTCAACTAGATACACGGCCTATCAGATAAAAAAACTGGACAGAAAAATGTTTCTGTAGTAAATCGACGGTTGCGGCCGACTCCGGATAGATATGGACATGAGGCCGGATAGAAGTCCAAGATCTCTCCAATTGGAGTCCGTATGAAGTCGTGGTGTTCGTCACAAGTTGACGGATCCAGCGCAAGCGAATCCCCTTCCCTTCTTATCCTCTCCATCATTCCTAAGCAAAACAAGAGTGCACGTGTCTCTATGATCTAAAACAGATGGACAAAAGCTTAGGTAGGAACTCACGTGATAGTTTACTTGACGAGCACGAGCGCGAGTAAGAGGACCAGCCGGCATTGCTGTTGTTGGTGCTGCTGTAGGTGTGGATAGTGTTGATGTCCTCCTCACGGTCCCTAAGACCAATACCCTAGATTCCTGACAGTGTGAACTCTGAATACATGATTGGTCAATTGTTTTTTGATCGATTCTTCTTCTATTTTTTCAGCAAGATTGTGTCACGTAGATATTATGCATCAGTGGAGGGAAAAAAAGATGAAACAAGTAGATGAACACAATTAAGCACTTCAAAAAAAACCATTGTGTCAAGAACGGTTGAACGGTTTAGCCATTTTACGCGTAGAGATGAAATTTTTTAACACCATCAGCTATTCCGTGTCTAGAAATTTTAATAGAAACTTTTAAAGTCATATGAACAAATCATTCGAGATGACTTTTTATTAAAATATTTTTTACTTGTAATTTTTATGTACGTATATAGGAAATTGTATTTTTTAATAGAGAGGGGGGCTCGACTTTTAGATTCGTCTCAGGCCTTCAAAATCACAGGACCGGCCCTGGTGGTGAGCCACAGAAATCAGATCATCGATTCGCGCCTTCCCGGAGTTAACCAGCGACCCTGTCACCCTGATGCGCTGCAATCGGCCGGCCTCGTCCGCCGCACTTGTCCATCATCCGCCGCACTTGTCCACCCTGATGATCTCGGCCACCGAAATGGACATCGGCAGCATCAGCACGAACCTACGAGCTGACCAGGAGCGATACGCAGAGGAGTCCCAAGAATCTGGTTCCGTTTGCCCGTTTAAGAGAGAATCTATGTCGAACCGAGGAAGGTCCGATAAGAGGAGCTCTACTTCCTCTATCTAATCATGAGAATTTCAGTCGGGGCGGCTGTGTTTGATTGAGCTGGGCACGGTTGGGTTGGGTCTAGACGTTAACGATTATTGTAAAATCATTTATAAAAGGATGCTTTGGCTTCATGCTAATTTTAAAAAGAGCTCCACTCCCTCTTATTTATTGCTAATGTTTGCTTAAACATATTCATTCTTGGCGAAACCATATTTCATTGATATATACATAGATAAACCACTTCAAATTATTATGGCGATTCATATCCGGTCTCCCATCCGATGTAACAGCAACACGTCTCCAGGAAACTGAAATGTTTTCAGAGCCCAAGCCAAGACGGAGAAGGCTTATCCTTCATAGCCTTCAAATCAACACCTTTTTTCTTCTCGTCCTCAGGGGTCCTGCCGATTGGTAAAGATGCATGTGTTAGAAAACATAATTCTGTCCCAAACATAATAATAACATACCACTCCAGTATTGATGTAGATCGAATCGGACACCTCAGGAGATGCCTCAGTCTCAGTCTCACCTCAGGAGATGCCGCAGCGTCACCTTTCTCCGAACCTTGGTGTCAAAGACCTCCTCCAGTGGCGCCTCAGCCGTTCGCTTCATCAGCACTGGCCCAGCCGCAGATCCACTCCCCGGCCGATGATGTCACCAAGTACCCGGCCATCTGCACCATGTTGGCCGTCTTTTCTCCCGGGAAGTCCTTGAAGAGGTGCACTTGTCCCTCGTACATGATGGTCAGTGCACCCTTCGCCTTGGCCTCTGCAGTCCTGCAAGATCGATCGATGGATATGAGATCAAAATTCCAGCTCGCGTTCGTAGATCAAGTTCACCATGTAACAAATACAGCGCGGTTATATATTATACAGGAAGCAGCCAAACGAGAAGATCTAGCAACAAGCATATGTAAAACTGACACATTGTTGGCTTGTTGTTGCGGCATGCTGGAGGGATGCGTCGGGAACGACGGGGAGAGCTTCATGGTCGTGTCAGGACCCTCCGTTGGCGCCGGCACAGGCAGAGCCAGCTGAAGCACAAGGCCGCCGGCCTCGAAACCGCGCGGCGGCGGCTGCTGGTCTGGCCCTGGCGGTCCCTGAGGTAGTGCCTCAGGTTCCCCACGGTCAAGGTGAACAAGTTGCTGCCGCCGGCGCCGGCCAACTCCTCGGTCAGCGACGGCGGTGGGGTTCAGAGAACTCGGTCTCTTTCACTGCTGTTATCTGTGTCTCTCTCGATATCTTCATATATTGAGTGTCACCGAGTTGTGTGCTTTTGTTCATGTTTGCATATGTGAGACACCGAGAAAGCTGTGGAGAACTGGCATGGGTTGTATCACCTGCCGAGTCGCAATCCATCACTCTTTCTCGTGAAGACGGTAGCGAAGGGGCGGAAAACACGGAAGGGGCGATTGGGCGGCGATTGGACGGCGACGTGCATGGCGCTGTAGCGCCAACGTCTGCGTGACGCCGGCGTGTCGCCGGCAACGAGTTAGTCCAATGAGTAATCGCTTCGCGGTGGGGAAAGGTGTCCTGGTGGCGCGGCCATCTCTCCGGTGGTCGGAAGTCCAGCAGGCGGCGAAAGCTCATCGCAATTTGCTACGCGGGGAAGAAGAGAAAACTCACGACCACGACGACGACGAGACTTTTGTGAAGGTCTTCGGTTTCCAAGGTCCTTCTACGAGCAACATCGCTATCCCCCGGCCAATTGAAGGCACTTTCTGGGACGAATCTGATTCTTCAGACGAGGATGAAGAACCGCCACCACATGCCACCTCGACAATTCCGGGGGCTGCTACGGGTACCTCAGTGTCTCGATCCTCGACGTCGACGACGATTCAATCAACGAAGACGCCGGGGAACCCCACCAAGGTAAAATTCTACTTCCCTGGTGCAGGTCGAATTTCGAGCGCGAAGACGATGGCTCCCTGGCGCGGACCTTTACCTCGGCCGAGAATCACCCAACTGAGCACCCTTGGGGACTTCCTCCCTCAACAATTCAAGCCTCACCGGCACGATGTCGCAGCGGTGACCGGACCTCGGCGGCCCGTCCCGCAGCACCTCGATCCGGTTATCCCGCCGCCGGATTTTGCGCCTGTTGATTCAAAGTCAAACTCGAATGGGCCTCCACCAGTTGGGCTTCGTCAGCCCAACCCGAGTGGGATAAGTGTTCCGCCTCCCGCAATCCTGGCTCTCCAATCACGCATACGACACATCACCAACCCTAACCGATCGTACGCTGAAGCGGTCATGGCTGGCGGTGGGAATTCCGGCGACGGGAGGGTCGTCGGAGGCCGTGGTGATGGAGAAGGGGGCAGAGGCGGCAGGGGCAGGCGAGGCCATCCACGCCACTTTTCCCAGGGACACGGAGACCGGGGCCGTGGTGGAGATCGTGGACGCGGTGGCGACGGCCGTGGCCGTGGCGGTGACCATGGCCGCGGTGGCCGGGTCGAGCGCGATGATCAACAGGAGGCTCGGGGCCGGGGCGGCCGTGGTCGTGGCGGCCGTGGCCCCAGGGGCCGAGGCGTCCCTGCTGATCCAGAAGCGCAAGCCAACACGGACCAGGGGCCGCCGGTCGAGGTGGAGCAGAGCAAGAAGAGGAGCGCCGAAGGCGCTAGCCAACCGGAGGGGATAGGCAAGGGGAAGAAGCAAAAGGAACAGGAAATACTTGTCTGTGATATTTGCGAGGAGAACCACCTCACTTCCGCCTGTCCTATCTACTTGGGGCCTAAACCACGCGCCAGTTTCTGTGGTTTTGCCGGAGATGGGGGCTTCTTCCAGGTTCCGTTTGAAGGTGCGGCAAGCAAAGCTCTCCGCAAAGAAAGTGCCACAGCCATTATTACCATCAAAGAGGGCAACATATCTGCAGAGCTTATCAAGAGTGAGCTTGCTCGACTCATTCCTGTTAAATGGTCATGGTCGGTAGTGGCTCATGGAGACGGATTTCTCGTCCCGTTTCCGTGTACAGTGGAACTGCAGCGCATGGTGGCTATGAAATTCATTCATACTGCAGATGGAGAAGGAATCATGGTCATTGAGGAGTGGAACCATGTCATCGAACCCTCTCGGGAGCTAGAAAAGGTTTGGGTAAATGTTTACGGAGTGCCTTATGAGCTGAGACACTATCTCCCGTTGTGGGCGATAGGAACCATCATTCGTTCAACGCTGAAAGTGGACATGAGGTATACCAAAAACATGGATGTTTGTCGCATCCTCGTCAGTGTATGGGATGTAAAGACGATACCGAACTCGGTTGATATTGCCATGGGCGCCTCTATCTACACCATTTTCTTTACAGCGGATAAGGTACTCCGAGATGGCTCATGGGTGGATTTCCAAAACAATGACGGGTTCAATGCTGACGAAGATGATCTCATGGACGATGAACCGGCAGCAGGGGAACCAAAGGATACACACCCTGCTCCCCCACTCTCCGATCAGCCCGGGGAGAAGGAGGGGAATGATACTACCTCACATGCCAATAAGCCTTCTGAGAACCAATTGCAGGCCATGGCGGACAACATCCTGGACACTGTCGTTCACCGTTTGCTTGACGAAGTGGCGAACATGGTGGTGGCTGAACCTTTTGTCTTGGAACAAATCGTGGACTCGTTCTCGGAGTCGCAGCTACACACCAAGGCTAATGTCCATGGAGAACAGGGACCAGCTACTCAAGAAGGAAGTGCTGCATCGGAGTTGCTTACAGTGGAGACCATGGTTGGGGCTGCCACGGTACTCAGTGCGCAGACCGAGCCGGGGGTCATCGCTGCAGCAGCCACAACACCGGAGGAGGAAGACGTTGCCGCCTCCCAGCTGGCGGCAACGGAGCTGAACGAGGTCACGAACCTCTCAGTGGGGACCCCGATGCCGGGCGATGCGGCTGCGATAGCTGTGTCGCCTGAGGACGTTGGGGGCAACCTCGATGGGGGGACGGACGGGGCCATGGACGCCACTCCCATGGCCATGGACGGCGTCGCAACCGAGCCCGCCGAACCCACTGCTACGACGGTCGAGCCCCCTCCGATCGCGGCCGTGGCGGCTCTACCATTGGGTGGCGCGGTTCCTTCGGGGTCTCCGCTTCACGCGGTGACCACGGTCTCGCCGCCCCACGCGGTTTCTGTACCCACGGGTGGATCGTCTTGCGAGGATGGGGCCATCTCTATGGCCGAGGCGGCAACAGCTCAGGAGACGGCGTCGGTGCTCGCGGGCGAATTCGTGCATGAGAAGATCAAGTGATCAAGATGATCGATCTTCACCAACAATCTTGAGATGATGCCGAATGTCAAGAGTAGCAACGTTCTACAAGGTAAGTATGAAGGTAATCCCTTTGACCCTATGGTGATGAGCTTTTTCGTGCTAGTTATCCTTTTTACTCGTCACCATAGTCTTTGTGCTTGTCATAGCTCCTTGTGCTTTACATTCACTTGTGTATGAGTTTTTGCTCTAACTTGTGACATCTTACGAGCTATGACTTGCCTCGACCGGAACATCAAGGTAACATCTCCTTCATCTCATATTGACCTCTTGTATGTATATCCCGTGATGATATGTTTGCGCTTGATTGCTTTTTGTTTCTTTTCATATCATCACTCCTTCATGCTTGTCATTTGCTCCATGTGCTTAGCTTTATCTTGTGGTACCCTTTGTTGCTATATATTGCTTATCTTTCCAATGGTATCTTATCTTGAGCTATGACTTGCATGCTTGTCTTTCTTACCATCATGTGTGTAGTGTCCTTATATTTCTTGCATGATGCCTTATTGTGATTGATGTGCTTTACCCTTGTCTTTTGCTTTATATGTATATGCATTTACAAGTAGTAAAGTCCTGCATGCTTTCACTCATATCCTTTACAAGTGGCATCTATTTATGCGCTCATTTCATATCTCTTTATATGCCATGATCCGAGATATAGGGTAGTTTCCTTGACTTGTCTTTCTTGACAAAGTGCATGTGATGCACAACTTTAGAGGGAGACTATCCTATGTCTTGAGATTCTTGAGACTAATGTGTTTGCAAGTTTATCTTTGTCTAGTCTTTTGATAGGAATGATCATCCATTGGTTGAGATGCCATGAATTGATGATCATCCGCTTTGAGGTGCCATGATTCACAAGTGACAAACTCTATATGGCATTGGAAAACAATCACATCCCCGAAGGTACGCTAAGTTTTTCATTCTTGCAAGAAGGTAATGGTTTTCCTTTATTCTTGCATTATCTATCTAGCTACCTTCCATAACATAGCTTAAGGTCCCCCACTTGACTTAATTGTTAAATTGTGCATATACTTTGCCTTCCATCACATGTATGCACAAATCTAGGGGGAGTTTAGTCTATGTTATGAGGCTTCATGATTTTTATCCATATCCCATCCACATCCAAAGGATCACTATTTATGAAGCTCCCTTGTGCTTTTAATGTTTGCCTTGTTTGTCTCTTTTCGGTGCTTGATGTCAAAGGGGGAGAAGTATATCCACCAAAGCAAGTAGTTGTGGAAAGAGAAGAGACATGAGGCACAAACAGGGAGAACATGCTAATGGGGAGAAGTACTTGCAACCAAGAAGTGAAGATTCAATCAAGGACATGAGGTATGAGCAAAGGTATTCTATGTTGTCAATACATCCGAGGCAAGTTGTTGTGCTTTATTCTATCTATTATCTCTTGCTTTGGTTGTGTTGCCATCAATCACCAAAAAGGGGAGATTGTAAGATCAATGAACCTAGAGCATGGTTCATAGGTTTTGGTGATTGATGTCAACATGGTCAATGAGACTAACAAGGTTTGCTAGTGTGCAAGATGTTTAGTCTCATGGATGTAGTGATATACTATTGGAGTGCCAACACCTCAAAGGTTGCAAGGAAGTTGATAAAGAGAAGAAGTGAACATGAGGACTACCCAACGAGCTAACCACTACGCACATGAGGTAAGAGACAAGGTGAGTATGTCATGTGTTCCTCTATGTATCTTATACCTTGACATACTCTTGATCATCGTGTTGGTCTTACTTTATATCATATGCCATGATGATCTTGTCTATTATGTGATGATGTTCTTGTTACATATCTTATGCACATTATATGATGCTTCGATCGAGTTGTCCTTTGTGACAACTAGATCATTGTGACTAACATCTTTGGATGTAGGAAAGGTGTTCATGCATATTCTTTAGGTCACATGAAGAAGCTTCGTTGAAGGATGACGACGACGATCAAGGACTTGATGGAGGTCACGGTTTGAGAAGATGGATCAAGGCTAAGGACATGCTAGATCCAAGCAAGTGTTGGCTTGGTGTAGATGTAGGCTTGAGTCCATAGGAACAACCGGACTATCAAGGGGGATCGAGTCGTTTCTTTTAGGTCACACTAGTGGTAGAGGTGTTTGGATCAGAGAGTCTCTCAGGCACTAGGGTGACAGCAGAGGAGAAGAAGAATCAAGTTTGGTGAAGTTGGAAGCAAGAATCGAGGAAATAATCAAGTTTGAGCTGCAGAGGAGTCACCGCATGATACGACGGTAATCACCATATCATACGGTGAGGTCGGAGGATGAAGACAGAAGACACAAGTTTCTGGAAAGAAGAAAGAAGAAGTCACCGTAATATACGTTGGTAGTCACCGTATGATACGGTGAGCACCGTATGATTTCCAGAGAAGAAGGAGTTCCTGCGAAGCTGAAACAATGAAGTCACCGTATGATACGGTGGTGGTCACCATATAATACGGTGGTCAAGATGGCAGAATTTGGAGATCCAACCAACATGAAAGTTGTGGAGAATTTCAAGAGCTTTCCATGCATATGTGGAATACCTTCATCTGAGTTCGGAGCTGAGAGTTATGGGGAAAACACTGGAGGCTGTTTGCACAAATGATATGAAATGACCTTTCAATCATACGACGGCCATATCATATCGAAGATGACAGAATTTGGAGATTGGCCCAAAAGTAAAGTTATGGGGAATTTCAAGAGACTTCCATTGATATATAGAACACCCCAATCGGACTTCAGAGCATACAGGTAATTTACTGCAGCCTGTCTGGAGAGCACCGTATGATACGGTGATCATTTTGGTTGATCATACGGTGAATGTAGAATCTGGGCACTTTTGGTCCAACGGCTAGTTTATGGATGGAGGCCTATAAATAGCCGGTTCCTTGGCCCTTTGGGGTGCCTTTGGCCATTGTTATCAGTGGGGAAACACAGTGGGAGCCAAGAGGATGAAAGAGAAGCACATGGAGAGGCTTTAGAGAGAAATCTTGGTGCTTGAGAGAGAGGAGAAGCACATGGAGAAGATTTGGAGAAAAAAGCTTAGTGCTTGAGAGGGTAGAGAGCATCCATCCACCTCTAGGACTAGTGTGGTCATAGGGAGGCGGTCTTGGTTTGTTACCCTTGGTCTATGGCAAGGCCTAGACCGGTTAGGCGTCGGTGTTGAGCTTGCCAAAGAGAGTGTGGAAGCCGACACAAGTTTGTACACGGTCTTGGAGCTTCCCGTGCGAAAGAAGCATCACTAGTGGAGCGCCCTTTGGCACGCATCAAGTGCGGAGCCTTACCTTCGGAGGAGTACCCGGGAGAAGCCCGGCGGGACGTGCCCGCGACTTCACTCAAGAGCGGTGGATGGTCCCAAGGAGGAGAGCATCGCCGGTGTGCGGCGGGGTGAAGCCCGTGACTTCACTCGAGGAGTGAAGCGTGCTCTTAGGGGACATCACCGGCTTAAAGGGTGGAGTGTGCTCTAGAGGGGATCGGCATCGAGCGGAGGGACGGGGTCGAGACTACGACGGGAGTGACCCAACGTGGAGTAGGGGAAGGCGCCATCCTTCCGAGACCACGGGAAAAATTGATGAGCAATCTCTTACTCTTACTCTCTACTACTTGCACTTACTATCTTGTTTATCTTATATGCATGTAGTAGATCTTGTGCTTATCATATGATTGCTTGATGATTGTTTCCGTGTGCTAGCTCTTCGTTATCTCTAGTGATATGCGCTTTCCTTATGTGTACCTACTTGCTCATAACTCATACACTTGCTTGATATCATCTAGTGATCTTGTTATGCTTTATGTTGTATCTTGTTATCATGATCACTAGCTTGAGCTTCCCCATGTGTTACTTGTATGCATGCTAGTTTGTTTCTCTATCTATCTTATACACTAGCATGTATAGGACTTACTTGAGCTTCCGTATGTGTTATCCATATGCATGCTAGATTGCTTGATTGCCTTTACCTTATACACTAGCATGTGTAGGACTTGTTGAGCTTATCTTGTATATTGTCATATGCTAGGTTGTTCTTATATGCTCATATATACCTTGCTCCTAGCATGTACAAGTCCTAGCACATGGTTATCCTTGCTTGATCACTATCACATAGTGCACATGTACTCTCTAGGTATGTATCCTTTACTTGTGCAATTAGTTAGAGTAGCTAGAAGTGCAAAAAATTTTAATTCATGGTGTGCCCGATTCACCCCCCCTCTCGGTCACACGATCCTTACACGAGCGATCTTCCAAATGGAGCATAATAAAGCTCCAGGACCGGATGGCTTCCCAGCTGAATTCTACCAAGTCTTTTGGGAAGTTATCAAGGCAGATTTTATTGCTTTATTTGAGGATTTTCATGGAGGTCGACTAACCACTTACAGCCTTAATTTCGGGGTAATTACTCTTCTACCCAAGAAGGAATCGGCTATAAGGATACAAGAGTATCGTCCTATTTGTTTGCTAAATGTCAGCTTTAAAATACAACACTAAAGTAGCCACAAATAGGATTGGATTAGTGGCAGACCGAGTCATTAGCCCTACTCAGACAGCTTTCTTGTCAGGGCGTAACATCATGGAGGGAGTAATCATTCTACATGAAACCATTCATGAGTTACACCGACGTAAGCAAAATGGAGTCATTCTAAAGATTGACTTCGAAAAGGCATATGACAAAGTAAAGTGGACTTTTCTGCAACAGACCTTACGCATGAAAGGTTTTTCTCCCACATGGTGCCAATGGATTGATAATTTTGTATCCGGAGGATATGTGGGAATAAAAGTCAATGATGATCTTGGGTCATACTTTCAAACCCATAAAGGTCTGAGACAAGGCGACCCTCTTTCTCCCATCCTCTTTAACCTCGTAGCAGACATGCTAGCTGTGATGATACACAGAGCAAAGGGGGATGGGTAGTTTAAAGGAGTAGTGCCCCACCTAGTAGATGAGGGTCTCTCTATTCTCCAATATGCAGATGACACCATCATCTTTCTAGATCACAACCTAGAACAAGCGAAGAATATGAAGCTATTGTTGTGTGTCTTCGAACAATTGTCGGGATTGAAGATTAACTTTCATAAGAGTGAAATCTTCTGTTTCGGAGAGGCACAACAATATGAGCAGCACTATACGCAATTGTTCGGATGTGAGTCAGGCTCCATGCCATTCAAATATCTTGGAATTCCTATGATGCACAGGAAGCTAAGAAATAGCGAATGGAATGGAGTAATAGAGAGATTTGAGAAAAAATTGAGTGCTTGGAAAGCTAAACTCATGTCCGCAGGAGGTAGATTAGTACTCCTAAATGCGATCTTGAGTAATCTCCCAATCTTCATGATGTCCTTCTTTGAGATACCTAAAGGGGTACTCAAAAAACTAGATATAATACGATCTAAGTTTTATTGGGAAGGAGAAGGACACAAGAAAAAATGTCACCTAGCGAAATGGTCCATTCTGTGCAAACCCAAACACTATGGTGGCCTTGGAGTTACTAATCTCCAAGTTAAGAACCAATGCTTGCTCAGCAAATGGTTATTTCAGCTACTCAATGGGGATGGGTTATGGCAGCGCTTGTTGATAAACAAATACGTTGGGAGTAAAGCTTTGTCCCAAGTGCAAGGAAAGCCCAGGGACTCTCACTTTTGGGCAGGACTCATGAAAGTCAAACAGCAGTTCTTAAGTCTGGGGAAATTCCAGGTCAACAATGGAGAACAAATAAGATTCTGGAATGATACTTGGTTGGATGGTAAACCACTAAGTGAACAATACCCCATCTTATATAACATTGTTCGACACAAAGAGGCCACTGTGGCCGAAGTAATGAGTTCGACCCCACTCAATCTCTCCTTCCGGAGGGCGCTTAGGTGATAAGCAAATTGCTTGGGAAAGAATGGTGAACAAACTCATCACCATCAACCTAAACAATACCCAGGACAATTTTAGATGGTCCCTACATAGGAATGGACAATTCTCCGTCCGTTCCATGTATGAACAGTTGATGGCATCTGATGTTTGCATCCAGGCAAAAACCCTCTGGAAACTAAAGCTCCCCTTAAAAATCAAAATTTTCCTATGGTACCTTGGCCGTGGTGTTACTCTCACCAAAGATAACCTTACTAGGAAAAATTGGAGAGGGAGCCAAAAGTGTAGCTTCTGTAACCAAAATGAAACTATACAACACCTTTTTTTGCATTGTCATTTCGCTAAGACTATCTGGCGTATTATTTATATTGCTTTGGGTATCCCACAACCTCTTAGTATTTCTCATATTTTGAATGGTTGGATAGGAGCAATTGGCACTCAAAACAAAGGGGTTCTTCTTATTGGGTGGCAGCCATTCTTTGGTCTATTTGGCTGTGCCGCAATGATATTGTATTTAACAAAAGGCCATGGACTACTTTTATGCAGGCTATCTTCAGGGGAACTTATTGGTTCAGGTTCTGGCGGTTGCTGCAAAAGGAGGCTTACAGGGAGGACATTGTGGCGGTTTGCCACTCTTTGGAAGTGGTGGCAATGCATTTCTTCGCCAACAATGGATGGCCGCATAATCTAGGCTATGTGCTTAATTAGCGCTCCCTTTGTTTCAGTTCATGAACTTTGTAATAATGAGACCAAACGGCTCTATGCATCAAGTATGCAAAAAGCCGGAAACTTGCTTTGTAAGTTATCCATTATCTAAAAAAAATCTGTGTCTCTCTCTGCTGGTATCGAAGGCTCCTCGGAAGGCGTGTTAATATAGGCCGGGGTGCTTAGGGCTCCATTTTGTTTGTTTGTTGGATGAGTCACCTGGGCAGAGGAGCACGTGAATGACGAGGCTGCGGCTCCTCAGAGGCGTTGCATTGGATGCTGACCCCACTCCATTCTTTTTTTTACCCCTTTGGAGAGAGTTTGGGTTAATTTAGGGTGCTAATATTTTCGTTCCTCTTTTTGGCCTCCTTTTTTATTTTGAGCGCTCTACTGTTTGCTTCAGGCCCTGGGGTTGCTTTTAAATAGGAAGGAGCCTGTTATAAACCTGATAATTTCTGACATTGTTGAGACCAACTATACTTCTAGCCGACAGGGTGGATATATTCGATCTCAGATACATCAGGTCCAGTACATGGTTGTAGTCTAGATAATTTGATAAATATGTCACTATTAGAAAATGAAAACGTATAACATATTTACATTTTTGTTACTGTGGATGCAATGCCCATACCACTATAGGAGTTAGATGTTCATTTTCTTGTAGACCATCTAACTCCTATACTGCAACTTTATTTGTTTCTCCAAAAAATACGTTTTATAAATTACTCATACATCTTCGCAAAAAAAAAAAAAGAAACATAGACACTTCTTTTCAGTCTCCTCTTCCATTTTCAGCTTTTTAAAGAAAATATGAAAACAAAAAATCCAATTTTCTAGATCCTCACCGGCCATATCAAACATTAATCCCAATTTCATCACACTGATCCATCTGGCTTGGAAATGGAGGGCACCACGTAATACAAAACCCGACGACAACTTTTATTCCTTGTTCCGTAACTTGGAACATTCAATTTTTTTCTTGATGTTCATTTTAAGTTGTTTTAGAATTTATGCGAAGTTAAAACTCATCTTGCAACAACTTATGTGCATGTATGTGTAATGGGAAGTGGAGATTTTGGAGTAAAGTAGGCCTGCATACTGTTCAAATTGTTAATGTACGGTTGCGATTTAGTGGCCTAAGAGGAATGGGGGCCAAAGCATTGAACCTTGACGTTGAGGCAACAACGGCCTCACCTAAGAGGAAGAGCACACCCCGGCCCCAGAACGCGGCCCATCGAACCTTCCTTTTAGACTAAACCCCACTCCAAGATGGAAGCCTATTGAGCAGCCATCCACCTAAACGGCACCATGCCCTACGAGCCGGCCCATTGAAGCATCCTCTCGGAGGGTACCATGGCCTTGTAAGGTCCACCAAGCATTGCTCCTAGAGGGTACATTGCCCTCGAAGTGCGACCCATTCCATACTTTGTTGTACATTTAGAAATATGCTACAAATTAAAGTATGATGCACCAAGATAACAAACAAAAAAATTATTCATATTTTTTTGTATTGAGTTTAAAATTGGACACAAAAACACCCACACATTATATTGTCTCGTTTCACCGGACTTCAACTCAATTGCCCCACCATCAATTTGGGCAAATTGATGGTGGGAGTGAGCAAGGTCGAGGCCTAGTGAAACAAGCAAGAAAATGGGGAAAGGGGATTGATGATTTATTTCTAAAATACAAGAATCAATTGACAAAGCATATGTAAAAGAAGACCTCCGATGGGGACAAATTTCTGGGCTGAGTTAAACAATATCCCCTCGCCTCTCCCCATACTAAAATAAGACCCTGCCCGGTCACGCTGTGGCATTGGTGCCCAACCAGGAGGTTGTGACGTTGGGCCGGCCCAGCTGGTCGCCTCTCAGGGTATGGTGTTGGGTCCGTGTGTAAGGGTGGGAAGGGGGTGTCGGGGGGTTTCTCGGCCCATGAGGGGGAGGTCGACTTCCCCTTATAGTTGAACTCGTGGGGGCGGACATAACCCCCGGGTCGAGTTGTTTCAAGAATCAATTGACAATATGGGTTGTTAAAAATTTAAATCCCATTACTAGGCACATGTCACTTATGCTCTATTTTACCTCATTATTTCTTTGCAGGTAATGGATGGACAAAGCAAGGGTAGGCAAGGGTCTGACCTCTCTATGCTTGAGATATTCTAGTTAAATATGCACATACAAAATTATTATGTAACCGCCCTTCCCTTTCATAAGACCCAGTTCCGCTCTTCTCACTAAACCACGGTTGTAGGGGAGGAGGAGGGAGTGTCAATGTTCACTATGGCGGGTATCATGCATATTGAGCGATCATGCATGAGCATAAGTCAAGCTCTTGTGAGCAACAACTGAGATTTGGGTTCGTCCTTAGAGCACCCAATTATAATATCTATTTTAGGAATAGTAAATAAAAATAAACCCCTTATTTTTCAAATTTCAAAAAGAGTGATAACTTGGTCAAAACTTCAGGTGAATTGCAAGGCCATAATAGAATCATTATTCAGAACACAAGTCTATTTCAAAGGAGTACCTCCCAAATTCAAAAAAAAAACAACTTAAATATCCATCACACGTGCATTAAATAGCACATTATTGCCTATAACAAGGACTTGCTTGTACATTGTTGCAATATATAGAACTCAAGTTTCCAACTGCAAGTCCTCAGTCGAATGCATGGCAGATGAGCTCAAATCACCATGGAGTATGGTAACTTGGTACTCTTTTCCCTTCTTGTCATGGTTCCTTTCAAAGCTAATAATGCGGTTCAGAGTCTAAGCCAACTAGTGAAAGCAGTCCCATATTCCACTTTCTTATTGGCAGTGACTTATTTCCCAATCGGTGTTTGAGTCGTCCCCCTATAGAAAAATAATCAACACATCATTTATGATCAACAAATTGTAAAAAAAACAGGATTCTGAAAAATCATGAGAAAAAGGGCACACACTATAGTAATGAACGCAAATGTGGACTATATAATTAAGAAATAACGATAGATGTATGTTTCCACTTATATTCCTCACCTGAGCTTTCTCTTTTGAAGGAACCGTTGCAGTGACACTTTTCACCTGAGCTTTCTCTTTTATTTTACTAAGATGAAGGATTGTGTAGCCTTTTACCTCTTACCTAATAAGGGGCTACTTAGACTACAAATATGGATTTGGGTGTATGAATTGGTCATGTTTGCATGGCCGTCCATGTTATATTACTACAATTTCAGGCTATAACATGCAAGCTAGTATTGCCAACCCATGACATTATTGTTTAACAAAACTCAAATATAACATGAGTTTCATTATATAAAATTATCATATATTTTATTGTATGGATTTGCCACCCTACTGTTTTTCATGATATGGAATTATCAATTATGATTTTTTTGGTTTTGATATAAAGTTTCCATCCTATAATTTTTCATGATATGGAACATTTCCATTTATAGACTATGCGTACGTAATATTTTTGCCGCTTTTACAATAATCTGTTCCATCTAATTTATGCTGACAATGGATGTTATTGTACTTTTGTATCGGTTGAGTTTTTATTATACTATGAAAAAAATTTAGTACGCAAAAAAAAAAATGCTACAGACATGTTATGTGTTACGATTTTCAGTTGATTCTTTGTCACAAATATTTCTATTTCGTCAGGAAATGTCCAGATTGCACAACAAATATAGCGTCGGCTGTAAAATTGCAGCCGGGGACCACACCCATATCTAACCGCTGTAGAAGATGTAAAACCTTGCGTATGTGAGTTAGAGGCGTACTGCATCGGCGCACGTAAGATTAAGGATAAAAAAAAACTCGACCTGCCGAGAGAAGACCGCCCCCGACGGCATTTGCTAAGGAGAAGAGCCTCTCACGCAGGCCGAGAAAACCCCCGAACCCTCTCCCCGATCCTACACAGGGACCCAGCTGGCCGTTGTGAGTTTCGGCGCGAGTCTTTACCATGTGCTTTGACCCGGGGATGACGAGGGGATTTTTTTACACTGCAGTGAACAGTACCATTTCTGGCACGCGCCTGGTGCCGCAGCTGGGGATCGATCCCGGGCTGACAGGAGCTAAGCTCCCGGAGCCCTCCGGCTCTAGCCACTCGGGAGCCCCAAGCGTTGGCAAGATTAAGGATTAAGGACTCCACACAGGAGAAAGTTACTTTAGTATATACGTTTCGATGGGGTTTTGTCTTACTCGTAACAAACTGTGGAACTGTGTCAAGGAAGGCTCATGGTTACGCCTCAAAATAATTTGTCTGGCTCTTCACTTGCAACTCATCGCCAGCCTAATCTTTTCTGTGACAGGAGCAAAGGAAGCGAAACTGGCCATCCTTTCGCGGCAAGCACGCCATGAAAACGTGGAGCGAGTTTGGTTCCCGGCGCACTTTTTTGAGGGTCAATGCTCAAAAGTACAACAAACAAACGAAATGACATGGCGGCACGTCAATTTGTGCACACTGCCCGGGCTGAAACTTACGAACCGTAGCTGTCATCGTGCGCTTCTGTCTGCCGATGTCGTAGTCAATCAAGTCAGTGAGGAGGCAGGCATGGCTCGTGATACAGTGTGCGTTGTCATGCTAAGGATTACGTATGTACCTTGTGAGACCACTGGACGGCACAACTAGATCCAAGAGCCATGCCACGTCACTGGCTCGCTTTTGGTAATAATACCCAGCCAGCAGAATTAGCCAAGCAGTTAAGCAACAGAACGTCGCTGTCAATCATACATCACATCACACAAGAGACCTCATGGAAAGTACTTCTATATGGCGAGCCGTGGATCGAGTCTGCTCCTCATCAAAATTAAGTGGATCGAGTCGATCGCGAGCCGGTGATGTGGCACTGCCGTACTTGTGTGTTGTCGCGAAACAGAAAAGGAGATAGTTGTGTGTCTCGTTCTGAAACATCCAAACCTCTCTCTCTAGTCAAAGTTGATATTCATGCGTCTTACACGGCACACTGCCAGAACGAGGCAGCTATAGAGGCGCCTTGCGCGCAGTGTGCACCGGCTAAGCGTTTCCGTGCTAGATAACACAACGAGCCACCCACAGCAACAAACTCGGCAAATTAAGAAACGGACGACTATGGTTAGGTGCGGTGCAAGAAACGGGACACGGCGTTATGACTCGATCGGCAGACAGGAACGCATCCGTTATTTGCAGACGTTGCTTCCTTGCTTGGCCCTCACCAGCAGCAGCAGAGAGCGCATGAACATCCCTCGTTGTACACTTGTGCAACAAACTGCTCGGGTAGTGAGAGCGTCGTCCCCGTGTGTGCCCTGATTGATATATACGACGACGTGTAAAATCACAAGAGAAAACGTGCGGTCAGTTGCGCCAGTGACGCGGCAACGATATCTCATTGTTGCCTTGGCGGCAACCTCGAGAATCACGCGTGCACCATGCCCGGGTCCTTGCGGCTTTCTTGTGATAGTCGATCGATTCCGTTGAGTCCACGGTCCATCTAATCCCGGGGCAAGCATGCAACGTGGTGTCATATGCTTATCACAATTCTTTTCCTACCATCACTGGCTGTATACACACAATATGCAGTGGGCGTGTCTCGTCTCTCGTTTCCTTCCTCAGCTTGCCATCAAATTTGTGAATTCAGAACGGATTTCCAACTCTAGTTTCCTTAAAAGGATAAATGGATGCAGATATTCCTCACAAAAGAAAAATGAATGCAGATATGTTACTTGGGCTCTATATAGCCCTACGATGCCAATTCCTCACAAGATTGTGTTGGGTCTAAATGGCCCAGTTCACAACCTTAAGGGGCCAATCCACCGCAAAAAAAAAAAAAAAAAAAACCCTTAAGGGGCCAATTAAAAAGCCCAGCAGATCGGGTCCAGTTTATGGAATAAAGTTTTCAGTCTCAAAGAAGAAAACAACCACACTCTGGTGCATATACGGTGCATATACGGTGCTTAGAGCACTCCAAAAACACACGGGAAAAATTACTCTCATTTCTGTACTCTTATGTACTACTGCCTCCATCCCTAAATATAGGCCGTTGTTGACTTCAAGACATCACGTTTGACCACTCGTCTTATTTGAAAAAGTTACAAAAATAATATTTATTTTGTTATGATTTGTTTCATCAGTAGATATATTTTAAATATAACATAATTATTTTTATATTTTCATAAATTTTTTGAATAAGATGAATGGTCAAACGTGATGTCTGAAAAAGTCAAACGCCCTATATTTAGGGACGGAGGGAGTAGTACCAATGCACGTGTGCCACGCACGTGATAAAAAAATTACATCATGTGGCAGGACCACAAGAATCACGAAAGGCTAGCCGAAAATTCAGTTATTTCAAGTATAACGCACTCGTCATTGATCACCAGCCATACATATATCATATCACCCGTGGCCATGGAGAAGAGATCGCACAAGGAGATTTAATTCAAGATTGGAAAGCATGACCAGAGTTGCATGCCGATGTGGAAGGAAAAGATAAAAAAAGGATCGTGAAACAGAAACAGGAGAGAATAAGGGAAAGTCAATTTTTTTGCCTAAAATACATACATGCGTGTTAGTAAATTATGAAATAATCGAAAGGAAATATTGTACATTGACATGCATATATATATGCTAAAGTTTACACGTGTAACAATGCAGTGCTTGCCTCAGCTGACCAACTTCTTCTCTTTTTTTAGTAGTTTCGTTTAAACACAATAATCAAATGCATGAGTTGTAGCGTGTCCAGCAATCAAATCATGCTGAAATAGAATATATGACCGAGATATATTCCTATGTCTGTAATAATTAAAATTGCACCGCATGTTAATTGTCATTTTAGTCATCCATAATATTTATATTTACTTGGAGGACAAGACATTTATTGTTGTTGGATGAATTATTTTCATTGTCTTGACAAAGGTTGGAGTTACTGTTCTATGACCAGCACGAAAGAAAGAAACAACTGGAGGTGAGTTATTCATCCCAAAAAGAAACTCTAGACTGTGAGTTATAGAATTAAGCTTTTGATTTGTTTAGAAAAAACAAATCATAGTTCTGACAGTACAAGCTATTTCTCCACTAAATGTTTTCCCACCAATTTTATGGTTCAGAGGTGGAGAACAAGCTAGAAAAAGGTTGGAGATCCATACCAACAAATGGAATGGAGCACATGCTGGACCACCTGAATCCCATACTTTCACCTACCCATTTGACAAGCCCTAGCAGCGATGGAACCGCCACAAGAGGTGATGCCAGATTGAGTGAGGCGACGGTGATGGCGTCCAAAGAAGACGGCATCCTGCGGTGGATGCAACCAGCCATGCTCGCGACGCCGCCTCCCCGCCGACCAGTGCCGCACCTAGCTGCTGATCATCATAGTAGGACCATCAGGAAAATGAATGGAGAAAACGAAAGGTAAAAACACCACAAGGAAAAACCTAAGAAAAATAAGCTCATCGAAAACATGGCTGCAGCCAATTCCATGCTGTTACATTACAAAAATAGTTGCATGCGTGACCCAGCAAAAGTTGACTACAAATATGATGCTTTCGCTTCTAGTTTAATTTTTTCCTGCCCACTGAAGCCGATGAAATTAACTCCACTACCAGTGAAATCACAAGAACCTTATATTCATCTAATGTCAAATCAAACCTTTTTTAAAAGCCAATCACCATTTTTGCAAGATAGTCATGTGTATTTCACTTTTTTGTGAGTAACACTCATGGAACAAGGAACCAAAATTCAGATTATAGCAGATAAAAGAAGCTTCACTCAACGATAAATTAGCTTTATGTTTTTGCAATTCATCGTGTATAGAACCAAAGTGAACAAACATAGATGATAGAAATTATAAAAAGAAAAAAAATGTCAATTCAGGATATAGGTATTGTCTACAAGCCAGATAGTGAAATGGACCCTGATAATGCAGTCAGTGCATAAAAATATAGATTGGTATGCATTAACTATCAAAACAAAGCCACAAGCTACTGTAGACACAATTGTTGGAATTCACATAAAAAAGACTGAAACTTCTATGCCACACAATTCAGGGTACTCGCGGACTGTGGTGTCGACGACCTAGCAGACGATGAGGAAGATCATGGAGGTCTTCCCTGTGCTGGAATGGGTCTCGGCGATGACTTCGCGGCCAGTAATGATGGGGAGGACGACGTGCTGGAGAGGAAGAACAGGGAGAGACCAGCAGGAGGCAGGGAGGGTCCTCACCGCAGATCGACTTCGTGGTGTTCGCGCTGCGTGCCGCCGCCGCCGTGGTCGCACAGATCGTCGTCGCCCTCGCCGCAGATCGTCGTCGTCCGATACAGCAGCGCGGTGATCCGCCTCACCAGAGCTCTCCCGCACAGCGTTGTCTCGCATCTCCGGCCCTCGCCCTAGGCCAGCGCACCCATCCCCGGCGTCCTCCTCTCGCCAGGGAAGTAAGGCACGAAATCTCGATCTGGAATCCTCGCTGCGTACAAATGGAAAGTAATCGAAAACACTCGTAATCAAGGGAAAGGGAACTGCAAAATATAACAAGTAAGGCATCTAAATAGGATCCTGAGGAAGTATAGTACAAGCATACCATCAGTGATGAAGCGGAATGATCGGTGATCGGTGATGGAATGGAATGATTGCTATTTCTCTGCCCTCACGTTGAGCCACGTCACCTGAAAAATGATATCCGTTGGATCATTGTTTGCAAACGCATCCCATCCATCCAATTCAAGTCTGCACGTCTAATCTTCTTTCTGTATATATTCTTTACAAGTGCAACCATCTAAAAGTCATTGATTGCTATTTCTCTGCCCTCACGTTGAGCCACGTCACCTGAAAAATGATATCCGTTGGATCATTGTTTGCAAACGCATCCCATCCATCCAATTCAAGTCTGCACGTCTAATCTTCTTTCTGTATATATTCTTTACAAGTGCAACCATCTAAAGTCATTGATTGCTATTTCTCTGCCCTCACGTTGAGCCACGTCACCTGAAAAATGATATCCGTTGGATCATTGTTTGCAAACGCATCCCATCCATCCAATTCAAGTCTGCACGTCTAATCTTCTTTCTGTATATATTCTTTACAAGTGCAACCATCTAAAGTCATTGATTGCTATTTCTCTGCCCTCACGTTGAGCCACGTCACCTGAAAAATGATATCCGTTGGATCATTGTTTGCAAACGCATCCCATCCATCCAATTCAAGTCCGCACGTCTAATCTTCTTTCTGTCGTCCCTCTTTACTCGGTGCATGCTGCTTCTACAGAACGCCAGCTGCAATTGTGCAATTAGGACCGGCACAATTAATAGCACTAATCTCCCCCTCTTCTTCCACCATCATGAATCAATATTGCTGAGAAACTGCCACTATTACTCAACAATCAATAGTCTTTATACCTTGGGCTGGCACCATTCCTCTCTTCTAATTCCTCTCTCTATATATATAGTGCCTGACCGTTTCGTTTCCTTGCACTCTGTGCACCGATGGTCCTTGAGTCATGGGTATTGGGTAGGCTGCTGCTAATTCTGATTTTTGAAAGTCGCTGGCAATTTAGATTTGGTACATAATCAATTCCACATTTCACCAACTTGATTTCGTTGACAAATTAGTAGATTCGGATTGTTGATGAATTTCCATTGACCTTCTTACTAATGTGATTTGTTTTGCAGGTAGGCCACCTATGGCTAGACTGCATCTAATCTCAAGCCAAAAGTGTAGCACCAGTCTCTTTATTTCCAACTGATTTGCTATTTTTCATATCTCCCTTATGTTTCTATGGCCATGTGAATATTAGCTACACACTGTTGAGTTGTTATCACTGTACAGATGACTGAGTAATTCCTTTAATTTGTAATGCAGCCTTCAGTGGATATCAGAAGAAATGAACCGTCATAGAGCCACTTTAAGTTTTCAACTACAGATTTTCAACCATATTGCCATATAGAAGGACTGAAAGATGCTTCACCTCCTTTGTGCCATTATTTTCCATTTTATTTCTTCCAATGTTTCATTGCGGCATTGCTTCAGAAATTTAGATTTCCTACTACAATATTATCATACTCTTTTGATATGGTAGATAACTTCAGTGGAGGTTCCTTTTAATATCACGTATGTCACATATTTTAATTTTCTTGAACAACCTAATCATTTTTTCTATTGTACG
Source organism: Eragrostis nindensis (assembly GCA_012490785.1). NCBI lineage: Eukaryota > Viridiplantae > Streptophyta > Magnoliopsida > Poales > Poaceae > Eragrostis > Eragrostis nindensis. The sequence goes on from JAAXCT010000916.1 coordinate 137,105, forward strand.
TGTGCAAAATTGTATATTGAGAAACAAAATCCCTGTACTTCATGTTTCCTGAAGTATCTATTTAGTGCAAATAGAGCCCCCCTCTATCTTGGTTTTCTGTACTAACAACAATTGTGCTCATTTTTTCTTTTTTATTCGTTCCCTAGATACAAAAACTTATTCGTGAGATCATAATTCCTGAGATGCTTGATAGCAAGAGAAACTTATATGAAGCTGAAACGTGTTGGATACCTGTTTTACATGAACAAATATGATTACATGTAAAGCATCCTTTACCTAACGGTTGTGACCTATGAAAAAGTCCCGCCGCAACGCGCGGGGATTCACCTAGTATTTAGAATTAAAGGGAGCAGTAAATTCATCATGTCTCATCGATATATGTGCCATTTTGCTGGTAAATGCACATCCCGCTTCCCAAAGCATGAAAAAAATGAGTGACCACCCTTATCAGAAGGATTGAGTATCTGACTTTCTCTTTAATTTTATGTGTTTGAGCTGGCTAGTTTTATATCCTCTCTATTTTACATATTTAACCATCACTTTATCCCTTATTATATAAAACTAAAGTATCGTTCAATACTGGTGATACTCCTATTGATGTCGAGATGATGAGATTAACTATTTTTGTGTGTCAAACGATAAATTGAATATGTGTCCTTCTCTTTAATTTTATGTGTTTGAACTGGTTGGTTTTGATCCAAGGGCCTAAAAAAATTGTTCTTTCAAGGATTCAAAATAATCTACCTCTTTACAGATTATATGTCCTCTGTAGGACTCCTTGTCTCTTTTCTTTTATAGGGTTTGAACCAGAGGTGGTGAAAGGTAACATGGTGATCATCTGTCATCTCTCCTCCAAGATAACGGAAAGATAAACATGTTGCATCTAGAGTTTTGGCCTGGCCCAAGCACAATATGGCCCAGTATCGCAGGCTGTGCCTACGCCAAAAGTGTGGCACTGTGAGCGGCCTAGGACGACCCGTTTATATGTCAAGTTAATTTCATGGTCTTGTTGTTAGCCGCTTGCCCTATTTCTAGGCATTTTTTTATAATTGTGGTCTAATTTTCAGAGTGTATACCTAGAGACATAGCGAGCCAACCGGGTCGGCATGCATGGCACGATTTTTCTTGATCGATCCATGCCTAGCCTGCATGAGCTGTGGCGCAGCATCAGATGTCACCCCAATAGCTCGCTGGCCCGAAACAAAAAAAAAATCAAAACCAAGTTTTCGGCTCCCAAAAAGAGATATGCATCTGGAAAACATTCTTCAACTTCGGAGCAAAACAAAATTGTTCCGGACCAGAGAACAAATTGTTCTACCAGGTGAGAAAATTGTTCCGAACTATATAAGAAACAATTGTTCCATTGCAAGATTAAAAATGTTCTGCTCCAGCAAAATAATTGTTCTACCATTAGTTGAGAAAATTATTTTGAATCTAAGGCAGAATTGTTCCATTTCTCTAGAAAAAGGAAAAGAAATGTTTCATAGTTAGGGGATGCATGTGTGAGCTAATTAAGATTCCTATGCGTTCGATATGCTTGAAATTTCTTGGCTGAGAAGTAAGAGAATATCGCTTTGAAACAATTTTCTCCATCCAATGGCATCGGTGTTGTGTAGTATCACTGATATCGAAGCTCACAACGGTGGCAATGGTGTTTGGTTCTTCTGTTTCGTACGGAGGATGGTGCATTTTGTGCCGAGTGGGCTGCTATTGGATATATATGACCGAAAAAATAGCAAAAAATAAGATGACGGCCCAAGCAACAGGTGTGCGAGAACCCTGGATTCGGAATCCCTAGGCGAAGTATAAGAATGATGTGGCTCGACCCCCTAATTGGACAGTGCTAGGCCCATACACAATATTTCGTGTCTGGGTCTGGCCGGCCCGTTGGCTACCTATAGTATTTTATTTTGCGAAGGAGGCCTTAACTTTATGCTATCATGTTTTTATGTGTCCTACTACATCCTTGACTAGAAGGAGTGGTCGTCAAGGATGAGGGCTCAAAGAACTTGAAATTCAATGAGCTCAGCTGCGGGTTGGGACCAAAAACGGAGCACAGATGTGCGCAATGGGATGGGGGAATTGCTTGTGCAGGGAATGGACGAAAGACTCGCCGTAGGAAGAGGATTCGATGGTGGTGCAGCTTGAGGTTGCGTGGTCGGACTTGGAGAAGATGCTCTTCATCTCGGTGCTCACCGTGGAAAACGGGGCACGAACCGAAATTGTCTGTTTCCGTGCTCCATTTCCAGGGTTGGGAGTGCAGATGAACGGTGCAAATCTGGCAACCAAAGTAGGTTGGATTGGGAGTGCGGGCGATTTGGGAACGAACATCGGGAACTGTTGGAACGGTGTTTTTCGGGTTGATTTCCAAAACTGAACTTTTGAGAATGGATATTAGGAACTCTTGGAAATGCTCTAATGGTATGACACTTCAATTTTAGGCCCTTTTGGAATAACTTTGGAACTCATCAATGTCAAACGAATCGTACAAATTTTATAAGAAACAATTTCATTTTACAGGCATAAATACTGGAGCAAAAAAGAAAAATTGCCTCAATCCGAAGAGGGCTTTAGAATAAATGGAAAATTGTGAAAAACACCCCATAAATCACTTGCAGTTTGACATTTACTCACATAACATGTTTTGTTACAAAAACCGTCTCAATATGAACTTGCTTAACCGATTCAATTTGCACCATGCATGCCTTCAACACGTCCGGGAACGAACGCGTCCGGGAAACAATGGCGACCCCATGTGGCTCCTTCTGTACGTTCAATCTTTGACTTGCCGCGGCAATAAGCGACCCAGGTCAGGTTGGGATATTCCACTAGGCATAAACCATCACAACTTTCCACGTCCCGGGTTTGCAGGCGCGAAATCTTGCAAGATACTCCCCAAAAGTGGCACGGACAATCTTCCTTGTGGCACTGCTTTGGCAAACCAACCTGCACTTTCCTCACTTTTCTTGACAAAGATATGTATGTACATATACTCAGAGTATGTCAACAGAGATTGTGAACACACATAAAGATTATTCCAGCAGGAAACAAAAGTTATTCTTGTAAGTTTTTTAAATTGGATTTAGTGTGCGACAGTATGAATATATTATGTCACTGTTTACTCGGTCCATCCCACCGGGTTGACTCTGAATGATCGGAGACATGAGTATTCACAGAGAATATGTGTACCATGCATTCGACTCTGGTTCATGAATGTGTACAGCAAGATTATAACTTCAATAACAATCAAGCCTTTGCATTCGAAGATGCACAAAGCCTTGCCCAAAAAGAAAAAAAAATTGTTTCATAGAAAAATACGGACCAGAGACCAGAGTGCCGTTTCACTGACTAGTCGCATTTCTAGAGGACCTACATAGGCAATGCAGAGAGAGAGGGAGAAAAAAGATCACGTGGGAAGGTTCTATTGCAATGTCGGCAGTGGAACTTCGAAGATCCTATGGCATCATCCCTTCCACGGTCCACGGACAGAACAAGTGCAAGATACGTTGTTGATTGTGGAAGGAAAGAAAACCTTCCGTCAGACTCGCAGCCCATGTTCCGACTCCCGGGATCCTGGCGTGCATGGAATATACCTTGCACATATTCTTCGTTCTTCTTTTTTTTTTGAGATTACACAGTACAACTCAGACACTCACAACGCACGCACACTCACCCCTATAAATACACATACGCAAACCCTACCCCTATGAGCATCTTCGAAGACTGAGCCGGCAAATTCAGAGATACGAAGTCACCACTGGCGCCTCGCTGTCGACGGAAGCGTCGCCTACGGGGAGTCGAACCCAGGACCTGAGAGGTGTTACTCGGATGCCTTAACCATTAGGCTAAGACCCCTTTCACATATTCTTCGTTCTTCTAACACGATTTTCAGTCGTCTTGTTTGATGCTTTCCTCTTGGTCTGAAGATACTCCCAAATCCATGCCATAGTCCGTGATCGTCCATACTTGCGGATGCGGCGGATTAAGTCTTGCCAAATGCCCAAGTCGATCATGCGTCCTCGTTGTGTTTTCTCATAGTGAAACCTTGTGAAGTCACGTCGTACACCATGAATAGGCTCGCCTGCCGCATTTTCTTCATTGCGTCCTTGCCAACCATGGCATATGCCCCAAATATTCTCATGTAACCCCCGCTGTACTCCTCCACAGCAAATCTTCATATCTCTTCATTCCATAAGATTACACCACCCGAAAGGTACAAATAGTTGTCATAACATTTGCAGGCCAAGACACCATCACATATATCCATATATATAAGTTAGCAATAGCATATATAACTCCTACTTAGAATCCTCTTAGGTGCCGGGCACTGTGACCTGTGAGAAGTGTGAGAGAAGATGAAGTTCGGGAAGCGGCTGCAGAAGCAGGTGACGGAGAGCCTCCCTGACTGGAGGGACAAGTTCCTGGCGTACAAGCGCCTCAAGGGGCTGGTCCGGCTCGTCTCGGCCAGCAACTCGTCGCCGCGCCGCGCCGCGGCGGAGGCGGCATTCGTGCGTCTGCTCGACGGCGAGGTCGACAGGTTCAACGCCTTCTTCCTGGAGCAGGAGGAGGAGTTCGTCATCCGCCACAGAGTACGTCCACGACATCTGCTCACAGAACACGTAATATGCGAATGTGCAGGAGCTGTAAGGCCTTGGCTGGCGTCGTGCAGGAGCTGCAGGAGATGGTGAAGAAGGTGGCGGCGGGCGAGGCAGGGCCGTGCGGCGCGGCGGAGATTAGGAGGGTGCGCAAGGAGATCGTGGATCTGCACGGGGAGATGGTGCTGCTACTCAACTACAGCGCCATCAACTACACAGGTTTGGTTCAACGTTTTACTTTGCTCTTTATCAAAAAAAAAAAGAAAGAAAGAAACAGGAACAAAACGCTTTGCTCTGCTCTACCCTGCCCTCCCTAGAGGACGACTCTGCTTGAAACTCTGTTTTGCACATGTTGCGAGTATGCCTGGTTGTTTGCCACTTGCCTTCACTGCGATGACTGATTTGACGGCTCACTTTTATGAACTGATGAATCATTTCTTGAACAACCTCGGAAGAAATCGACATCGAGATTAGCTTCAAAGATGACTCGAACTTATATGGTTTAGGCGTACATTCACACCATTGATCCATCGGGATCTGTCAACCACTGGGCTGTTCTTACATGAAACAATTTGAAAATCGTTAACTGTCATAGATTGAGGGTTAGATAACATTTTTAAACTTTTGGTGGTTTATCCCAAGCTCAAGCTGAGCTTTGCTGGTGACCTGTCGTTGTCATTAAACATGCTGCTATTTCTCTTACAAATTTTGCTTGTGAGTAAATTGGGAGTAACTCAAGGATCATGTTCTGGACTTCTATCTTAATCTTTGGTGTCCTCGGGACAACCGAAGTAGTTCCATTTCGGCTTGGGGTTGATGTCCGAATGTCACAGTATTTTAAAGTCGGAGGTAGTAGATTGTTTGTCGCCGCCAAACCTAGGAATACAAGTGATGACACCAATAGGTAGTTCTGGTTCATTAATCTAGTTCATTTGCTCTATTACCTCAATTATTTGAATGTACCAATCGCCAAACAAAAAACTGAATGTACATTACATAGTTTATTTCAGCCTTCCTCTTGACGACAAAAGTGCTCAGGCACGTCCACGGAGAAAAAACATAGTACATGAGTGACCTTTAAGTTGACCCAGCCAATAAACAAAGAAATACAAGACTTGCGTCCTACCAAAACCTTCCCCAACTACTACTCTGCTTTTTGCCTATCCAAACAAACAGCCTGTTCTAAGAGCAATTTCTACCCTATACGTTGTTCCGAGGAGGATGTGGAGAGGGTCTTGGAAATCCTCCCCTGCCAGGTGGGCACCTTTCCGTGTAAATATTTAGGGGTGCCTTTATCCATCTGGCAGTTGACCAAGGCAGATACTCAGCCGTTAGTCGATAGGGTCGCTGACCACTTGCCGGCTTGGAAAGGTCGCTTGATGAACAAGGGAGGCCGATTAATTTACGTCAAGGTAACACTCTCGGCAGTACCGATCTTCCTCGCCATCGCCGTCTGTCTGTCCAAATGGACAATTGACGCAATAGACAAAATTCGTAGAGCCTTCCTTTGGAGAGGATCTGAGGTCGTTTCGGGAGGGCACTGCGCGGTCGCTTGGACAAAAGTCTGCCGCCCATTACCTTTGGGAGGGTTGGGGCTGCGTGACTTAAAACTCACAGGCTGGGCTCTTCGCCTGCGGTGGAACTGGTTTGCGCGGGTTGACCCGAACAAAGCATAGGCTTGCTTCCCGGTCGCTACGCCCTTAAGGCACAAGCCCTTTTTGATGCCTCCGTCACCGTCGAGGTGGATAACGGAGAAGCAGCACTTTTTTGGAGAGATACATGGTCGCAAGGAAAATCTCTGGCAACTATAGCGCCAAATGTGGTTGCTCTAGTCTCGTCGCGAACGCGTAACTCCCGCACTGTTCGTGAGGCAATCACAAATCGACGATGGATAAAAGACATCAAGGGAGCCCGTACAGTTCAAGTGATCCTTGAGGTCCTTCATATCCTCAACCTCACCTCGCAGGTCGCCTTCTCCACACAGCCCGACCGGTTCGTGTGGAAATGGACAACAGATGGGAGATTTACCTCCGCCAGTGCTTACCATGCTTTCACCATTGGTCAGACGGAGGTTCTAGGGGCTCGCGTGCTCTGAAAAACTCAGGCCCCGAACAAGTGCAGGTTCTTCTTTTGGCAAGTTCTCCATGAGAGATGTTGGACTTCCGAAAGAATGTTGAGGCATGGTCTCCGTGACGATGGTACTTAGTTTCGCGTTCTTCGTCGGGTTGGGTTGCAACATCTAGCCCCCTCACAAGACGAGCTACCCTTCGTGGAATGGTGGTTAAGGTCGCGGAAGAGGGTCCCTAAGCCTTTGCGCCCAGGTTTTGATACCCTCGTTATTTTGGTCGCTTGGAGACTTTGGAATGAACGCAACAAGCGTGTACACGAATTCCAAGCTCTACAGCAGGTCGCCCTAGCTCAAGAGATTGTCGACGAGGCAGGACTTTGGGCTTCTTCACGGTTCACCAAGATTTGGCGTCTGTTTGCACCTAGGATTGTAGGGGTTGATTAGCTTTAGTTTTTTTCGGCTGCGGCCTTGTTGTCTTTTCTTTCGGTTTGTTCGGCCCTAGGGCCCCTTGTACTCGAACTTTTCTCTTCTCCTTAATGAAATATGTGCCCCGCACGTTCTCAGAAAAAACAAACAGCCTGTTTGATTTCCGTGGCTATGTCTCTAACACCAGGTAAGTACTGATTTCATTTTTTTAGAAACGGAGACTCTAACTTTTGACTGGAAATTTCTCCTCGATCGAATTCGTGAACGTGTGGAGCCTGGTCATGATCTACCCATGTGTGATGTGTCCAGTCGGTACTATTACCTACGTCAAGAATATCAGAATATCAGACAATCTGATAGTCTATGAAAACAGAGCTCAACGATTACTACTGATCAATGAAATTTATTTTCCTGCAGTAAATAGATGTGGTTATTTCATGCCAGCCCTGCTTTTGTTTCATAAGTAATCATTTAACTGCAATCGTAACTGATGGAATGGTTGTTGGGGTTCGGTGAACCTTGCAGGGCTGGCCAAGTTAAACTGTGTTTCATGACTGTCCCGCTGTATTTTGATAATCACAAGTCATTAAGTGCAGAATAACTGATGGAATGGGTGCCTGGTGAACCTTGTAGGGCTGGCCAAGATCGTCAAGAAGTATGACAAGCGCACCGGGCGGCTGCTCCGGCTTCCCTTCATCGAGAAGGTTCTCGGGCAGCCCTTCTTCGCGACGGAGCTCATCTCGAGGCTCGTCCGCGAGTGCGAGGCAACAATGGTGGCCGTGTTCGAGGCCCAACGACACCACGCCGGCGCCAGGACGATGCCCGTGGCCTCCGAACTGCAGGGCATCTTCCGTAACACGGTCGCCGCGCTGGTGACCATGGGCGAGCTCCGCAGCGGGAGCTCAACGTACGGATACTTCTCGCTGCCGCCATGCCTGCGCCTGACTCGACGCAATCCGATGTCCGGCGGTACATCCAGGTTGCCGATCCTGTGCTCATATGAGACGCAATTGAGTTTGCCCTTCCGTTCTGTGGCTTGCTCGTACGGGAGATTCAGTTAGCGATGCCAGTCCAGCACTAGTAGACCAAGAAACTCAAGTGACTTTTGCAATAGATCTCCATACCCTTCAATCTGGCTGTTAACACTGACATGGCATGCCATATCGGTGATGTTGAATCACCGGATGTTTTGCTAGACAAAGTTAAATCGTAGCAGCTATGTGTTGAGCTCACGAGTTCAAACAAGCGAAGTGAAAACTGCAATCTGTGCATTGAGTTACAAAATGAACCTCCTAATGGTATGAACTGTCCATGTCTGCAACCATATAGCATATGCCACATAATGCCACTAAGTTGAAGGGACATAGATCCCCGTTGCACCACTTGACTCGTGGGAATCCAGGACAGAATTTAAGGACCCAACCGCTTTTCTTACAGTAACGATGACGAAAAGAAATTTCGGGTGCCAGCTCCTACAAAATGCTCTAGTATCTTCGAGCATTTTCCTATTAATATGCATTATGCTGAAATGGATACTCCTAACAAAAAACTGGTACTGCTAAAGTTGCAGTTGCAGTTATAACTGCACAGGAGTAGGCATTACCCTTGCCCTTGCATCAATTTGCTACTCCTAACAAAAAAAGAAAGCACAATTCTCAACAAAAAAAGAAAGCACCGCGCTCCCAAAATGAATGTCAAAGCTTGTCGCTTTGACCCGCTTTAAACTTCGTATCACCATAAATAACCAAGGCGCTGCATGAGTCTATAAAAAGGGAAAAATCAGCTCAGCAGATTCTATCGATGAGAAAATACTGATATGGAATAGTTAGAATTTGGAGCAGACAAAATTGGGCCTGGCCCAGGCCAGAATGCATGGTCCAAAACAGCATCCTCTACACTCGCCACATAGTTGTAGCTTCTTCTATGGTATATAAAACAGCTTCGTCCATAATACGCCACATCCCCATTTTTCTCAACAGTTTACACAATGCCGCAATCGTTAATATTTCTTGCACTGTTTCCTGCAAATTGACACTAACCGTAGAACCCAACTTCTGGACCACTACAGGTGATTCAACTGCAGACAGGAACATCTCCATCTTCAAACTCTATAGGCAAAACAACAGACTGTGACAAATACAACAGGACAAAGTTTTTATATTCGGAGCAGCAAAATCTCAATTTTCACCTATAGAAAGTGAAGAACACACCAGTTGTCTGAATATGCTTGTGTTCTTTCATGATGTTGACTTCCGTCGCACTACCAAATCATCAGCTGAGTAATACTCAGCGATAAGCCGGTACATATAGGATGGACTGTGTCCCCCGCTGTCAGGAAACAGAAGTAAATGGTTTGAACTTAAGTGAAGAATGCTGCAGATACAATAAAGTGCAAGCATATGGATCCAAAAGCTCCACGGTAAATTTTTAATCATTCAATATAAGTTTCTTAATCAGACACGTGTCTGAATTCTGTAAGAAAAAAATATAGGCCAATATGGTTTCATCATGTGGGAATTCATCTGGAACCAAAGCACAGACACCAAAAGAATACTCAGGTGTAAGTAAACTGCTAAAGCAAGCAGCACCAGCAAAGATCTATTCATTCAAGTTACTCCCTCCGTTCAAATATATGATATTTAGAAAAAACAATGTCTATGTTTGTCCTAAGTCAAAACTTTTTTAACTTCGACACTAGGGGAAAAAACATAAATTAAAAATCATGTCACTAGATTCATCGTGAAACCAACTATCATAATACGTAAATACTTTAATTTGAAGGGAAAATCCATTCTACTCCCAAGTATAGATCAATGTTTAAAAAGTAAATATTTGTGGACCGAGGGTAGTAGTTCAATTTGAACTAAATTAACTGTCCTAAACATAATATATTAAAGAACAGGGGATGTGTTTATGCCAAAAACAAAGAGAGAGGGATGAGGGGTTACTTACGTGTCAGTGACAAAGAGACCCACAAGCTTAGGTGGCACATAATCAAATGTTGGATTGACAACATTTAAAAGGGGACTGCCATCCTGAGTACTGAAGTTCATGCAATCTGAAAATTCGCCGAAGTCAAGCAAATCGGATGGCGATTTAAGTTCATTCAGCAACACCTCAGGGTTGTGAGGATACAATGGACACAACTGCAATGTGCGAACCACGATCAAAGATAAGATTTCAAATAACAGGAAATTCAAAAGTGACATCAATTTAGAAATAGATTCTACTTTAGGTCATCAATTTTCTGTTCAGTGAAATGAACATTCGAATTTCAAATATCACCAATTGCTCTAAAAGCAACAACCTTTCTTTACTCATTGTTTAGGTTTTTGTATGGAAATGATATTTATTGATATTTCAACATAAATATGTTGTTATGATTTTTTTCATCAAAAGTACATTGTTGTTTTGCTAAGGTTGCCAAAATATTAATAGATTTTTCATTAAGTACCTTAAGAGTTAATCACAACAACAATGGAGCTATGGTCCTAGAGAGCACTATTCCTTCAAATGAATACACATCTATTTGATGTTAAATAGATGTATAAAAATGCACTTGACTATCCATACCAACACTATAATTCACATCATGAGTCTAAGCACAGTACCTATCATAAGCAATGGAAGTGTCAAAGAGATTTCCTCTGACAAAAGGAATTTTGTACATAACACTGTACGGCCAAAAAAAAAAAAAAGAAGATTATACTACCCATGTTCTTAAATGTATTGCACAAGATTAGTTGTCCTATACGTCATATGCTTAAGAATGGAGGGAGTATCAATTGAAGTAAAAGGATTGGGTTTTGAAACTAACATCATGGCATCTCTATGATATGATACTGACAGGATCATCAAAGGTGTTTCACTATAATATGGTGTTAAAAGCATCATCGCAGGTGCTTTGAATCCATTTGTATTCTCCATTAAGGACAAGGTAAAAAGGGGGCTCGTAGCAGGAGAATGCACCAAGTTGATTGAATTGTTAAACAAAGCAACAGGAATGCACAGATCCTGACTTGGTGATAGCACAAACCTCATTTTAGCTATGCAAGGTGCAAAAAGTTGGTGATAGCTATCCTAATGAGCATATGGTGCTTCAGAGACAAACCTTATGACTGCCAGCAACCACAACAAAGGGCACAGCATGCCTTTGAGCAGCAAGTGCAACCATGTTCATCCCAACTGGTGCAATGACTCCACCATTTGCCATAATTGCATGTGCTCCAACTATGACCTGCACATTACAACAGTAATTATACTTTCACATCAAAAACAAAGAATATTAAATAAAAAAACCATCGCCATATGTACCATGTTAACTCGAGATATCATAGCAAAAACAGCTGAATCTGTTATAACAGTAGTTTGTATGCCTTTCTCAACCAACTCTTTTGCAAGAGCATGCCCCTGATACCTGATTCAAACAATATCATTACCGCACTGAGGCACTGAGCCATGCAAGAATGTCTACAAAAAGAAGAGAGAAGTTACAACCGAGGAAAAATACACAGACCTTGGAGCACCTTCAGCAACAAATACACGAAAAGAACGCTTTTTCTCTTTGGCAGCGCACAGAAACTCCTTGACAGTCTTAGAACGACCCAAAGTTAGGATTACCTCACTGTGGCAAACAATAAACATTAACTAGGATTAGAATTTCAATTAGCAACCAAGGACCTATAAATCTAATTAACATTGTAATCAATATCAAGACCATTATGAGCTAGACCTATCTATTGTTTCCACAATAATGATAATATGCTAAGAGCAAATGTTTTACAGGCTCGTTACCCTCGAGCAACAAGGACATATATTCCAATGGATTACTAGTGCAAAATGAGTTTTCTTAAATCAAAAGGTAACCAAACTATAGACATTTGAGGAACTATTATGTGGGTTGCAGTGGCAGTTTATCACAAATAATACCTGTTTATTTGATATATTTGTATGAATATTCTTCATGAGCATTTTTTGTCCATTTGACTCATTATATTTTCCCATCAATTCATAGTCAATGCCTGAAAAAACTGAAAAACAAAACTAGAAACAAGATTTGTAAAGCCAGGGAGGTCACATACGGGATGGGTATGACCGCATCACCAATATCAGATTTTATTCTTTTCAGACTTTTTTAGGATATAGATATAAACTTATGACGAACATCTATTGTATGCAACAGCTCCAAAGTGTTTATTTAAGGAAACAAAAAAGGCAGCTGAAACAAGATTAAATAAAATTGCTGAAGGGTAGCCCATGCAAGATCATACTTTTGGTGAATAAGTTCCACAGCTTGCTCCGAAATAGGTTCGTAGCAGTTGTCGATCTCATCAATAAGATCACCAATGGCCGCAATGACATCATGCTTTAGTTTCTTAGTTGAGGTCTTATCTCCAGCTGCTATAGTAGAACAGGCATAAAATCAGCGCCCACAGCAGCATACATGCATAAAGGCCTTACTGAGGGTAGCATAAACTTCATAATGTGGTTTGGATTTAATCAAACGTTACAATGATATGTGTTCACAAATTAAACAGGAAAATACATGAATGCTAACATGAGATAACAGATAGTGAGTAGCGAAAGTGGAAATATGAGAACATTTATTGAAAGATAATAACAAGGACATACATTTACTTTTGCCGTCTGAATCCCCAGTTGATGAAGCAGTACGCGAAATTGCGGTACTCACAGGAATATCATCCAGGAGAGTCTGCAATGAAGGTGCACGAAGGGCATTTCTAGCATGAGAAGCAAGAACCGCTGCAGACAATGTAGGGCGATCATCACGCTCACAGTCGTATTCATCGTCACTGTCAACAGTCACCGATAGACCCTCAATACCGACTGCTGTTGAAGATATATCCTCCTCTTTTATTATATGCAAAACACGTCTCACAATGTTTCCAACAGCAAGATCTGCAAAAACAGGGTGCACCTTGATTACAAACTAGTGCCATGATTACCAAAGGATAGAGAGGCATCATATGTCTGTTGTCCTCAGAAGTTAAAATTTACATTGAAATACTAACTACATAATGCCCACTATACAGGAAGCTAAATTGAATGTACCACCCTCCACCCATGGTACAAACATGCTATGACCTATTTTCTGACACCCAAGCACCATCCAGCAGCCGGATTAATCAATTAACTTCCAGATTCACATCTAATCACTGTATCAAGATCAAATACTGAATGTCTAGATGTTCCATTCAACAAGTGAGAGCAAGATGGGACTAAAACCAGGCAATAAAAAAATTCTCAAACTGGAAAATCTATATTCTAAATTCACCAGTTCCCACTACAGAAATGCCCTACCTGCCTGGCGCTACTCATTGCAGCATCCATCAAAAGCAAATAATACATCACCAAAGCTTGAGAATGAAGAACACTATATTATGAGACCTTGTCCAGCGAAACGTTAAGAGAACTTATCCAGGTGAAATTCAAACACATTAAGATACAGGAATAATGATCAAGGGCATTCAAAGTACTCTCTTGATTTAGGCCAGTAGGATGCACCAATGTGGTTAGCACTTGGTGGTAAAACACAAAGCTCATTAGCAATGTAATACATCCCACTTAACTGAATCTGGCACTACTTAACTAGAACTGAGAACTGGTATCACATTATACATTGATAATAACTAATGGCTCCTGAGTTACAGACACTGCCAACTTCACCACACTGCTTGGGCTCAGAGATTACAACCTGAGTGGCTGTCTGCAAACTAAGCTGACAACCAACTATGCATAAGCTAAAGGAGGGCAGTTAAAGAAAAAATAAATCACGTAATCCAAATTAACATGAAGTGAAATAGCTCCAACAGCACTAAAGCCAACAACTTACATTCAAAATAGCATGCATAACAGCATATGAACCAGACAATCCCTAGCATAGAGTTAAATTGTGATCACAGAGGCTCAATTGTGATGACATGGAGAGAGGTTCAATTGTGATATGGGGACACAGAAGACAAAGATGACTCACACAATGTGCAATAAAGGCAAATTTCCTAAATGAAGTTCAGCACATAGAACATACAACAAAGCAAATAAGCATTTCTCCCATTGTGAATTTGGATTACGTTATATCCAATCAGTCCTTGAGAATTATATTATGAGATATATGAAGAGGGGAAAACACCCCGATTGCAGCTGCGAGCAAATTCACTAGCATCTGAACTAAATAGGAAGGTTGCGCAGCAATTCAGCGAACAAAAAATTGAAGCGTCGAGGACACACCTATAGGATTAGCAGCAATGAGATGCTGCCCGACAGCACGGACGGCGTCGGCGAGTGTAGCCGCCTGATTGGTGCTGCCCATCCGGTGCTGCGACACCACCGACCGCAGCAGCTCCGCCGTCTGTCGCGCCACGGCGTGCGAGCCCTCCACCTTCCTGTGCCCCGCACCACCCACCCAATCAAAGACAAGCGCAGGAGTGAGCACATCGGTACCAGAGCAACGCCGAACTGGACGAAACCGGGGGGCGCGGCTTACCGGCGCTTGAGCTTGAGGACGAATTCGCTGACGAGCGGCTGCACGTCCGGCATGGCGGAGCGAGCAGGGGGCGACACCGGCGAGCGGATCGACGGCGAGGAGGCGGCGAGGGGTTAGGGTTTTCTGAGGGGGATGGAGAGGAAGGGGAACGAGAACTGACTGACGCCACCACCGCCAGGTTTTCCCATTTTTACAATTTGGTCCTAAAGCTCCTTCCTGCAATTTTCTGCAAACGTGGGTGGAGTGAAAATACAGATTCTAGATTCGAATACAAATACGTGCCTCTTTTCTGAGAGGACTCGTCTCGTGATCCTCCTGCCCGCTTTCTTCCTTCTGAAGTTCCCCTCGCGCGGGAAGGTGGCCAGTTCTCTCTCGAAACCTTATCTCCAGTTACAGTTAAAAGAGGCGACCGGGAGGGACCGCGTCCCCGCCGGCGGATCCGGTGGTCTCCGTCGCCTCCGATGCCCTCCGGGGCGTTGCGAGGTGGCGGAGGCCGATGGCCTCCCGCCGGCTGGTGGTAGTATAGGTACTAGTTTAGGTTTTCCTAAATCTAGGTTTAGGTCTTCAGCGGTCATCGACGAGGCTGCGACGGCGACGGCTTCGTGTCCGAGGAGGTCCCTCCGAGCTCGGCCGTGCCCGGCCGGTGCTTCACTCCGGTGCCGGCGGCGAGCTTGTGGGGGTGGGGTCCCCGTCGTGGGGCTCCTCTTTTGGAGTCTGGTGCTGGCGATTCCTCGTCTTTGTCGAAGAGCCGAGGAGGTAGCCAGCCTTTTGCGACAGGGAGACGGCGGCTGCGGTTTGGAGGAAGGTGGGCGGATGGATCTTGCTCGAGGGTCCCGCGGCGGCTTCCGTCGTCGTCGGCGAGTGGTGGTCCACGCCGGAAGGTTCTCGGGGCGCGGCCCCAGCCGGAAGCACGGTCAGCTCTCGCTCACGGACACCGGGAACGCGGCGATCCTCCCGGCCACCACCGGGGGACCCTTCACGCGGACGCCGTACGGGGAGACCCACTTAATTCCACCACCCCAGCGGCCGGGCGTCCAACCGGGGAGGGCGTGAGGCAAGGCGTGGAGGTAGCTGGGGCAGTGGTCGCCGTGGCGGGCGTGCGTGGCGAGCGGGGGCGAGGTTGAGAGCGCTCCCCACCCCGGACCAGTTTCCATCGCTTCCCAACTGAAAGGCCACTCCCGGGCCAAAACATTTGGATGCAAGCTTAATTTCTTGATCAAAAGATCATTGTTGATGCCATGCATGTTACCAAACTGCAGAGCTTCGGAATGCTGACGGTCTCATCCGCGCTACAAACACCGCAAATCCATCACGCGAGCTCGCCGCCGTCGACACCTCCTGCCCGGTACGCCTTCTTGTACGTCGCGCTCTACATGCATGCTGGCGTTGGCGCAAGGTTTCCACCGCGCGTGCACGGAAGCTGCCTTCGGCGCGGATCAGTTCGCGCCGAGCGCACCGGTGCGCGCGCGTCCCGGAGCTCCTACTACAACTGGTTTCATCTCTATCTTTTGCGGCTAGCCATCTCGACGCCGGTGCTGAGCTACCTCGACGAAAACGTCGGCTGGACCGTTGGGTTCGGCGTGTGCTTGCCCACGATGGTGTTGTGCCTTGCCGTCTTCTTGCTTGGAGCGCGGACGTATCGCGCCGAGCAACCCGTCGACGGCAGCCCTTTCGTTGAGGCTGTGCGCGCATGGGCGGCAAGGGTCTTCTGGCGCAAGAACGCCACTAGCTCGGAACGGTGAGCAGGCGCGAACTTCCACGATGTCAGGTGATAGCCTCTGCGCCATAGCCCATAACGAACGGCTACTTCCTTTGTTTGTGCAGGCTTCTAAACGGAGAAGGAGAACCTGAAGAAGGCAACGGACTCGTCGTTAAGCTGCTCCCAATATGGATCAGTGGCGTGTTCTACGCAACCGTCACTTCGCAATACATGACTCTGCTGTTTACAAAGCAGGCCAGCACCATGGACCGACCCCTCGGCGCGGCCACGGTGCCGCCGGCGGCGCTCCTGTCTATAGTCAGTCAGCTTCACCTTCATCACCATGCTCCCGATCTACGACCGCACCATCGTGCCTTTCGCTAGGCGCATCACGGGGCACCACGCGGGCGTCACGACGCTCCAGCGCATCGGCGCCGCCATCGCCGTACCCTGCTTCGCCATGGTCGTCGCAGCGCACGTGGAAGCCAGGCAGCTCCGCGTCACCATGGACGCGGACCTGGTTGTATAAAGGTGGAGAGGGATTTTGGGGGAAGCCTCGCACGGCATAATGGCCGGGGGTTCCGTTTTATATTAGCTCAATGGAGCAATCAGGAGATTACAAGATCACGGAGGATCGGTAGAGCTGTTAGGATATACATGAGTTAGGAAATAAATTCTATACGCTAACACCCCCCCCCCCCCCCAGCAGTCGAAGCGGGAGGTTCCCGGACGCATAGACTGGACCGGAAATTGAGAAACAGCTGTGTCGGCAAACCCTTCGTCATGATGTCGGCGAACTGGAGATCGGTGGGAACATGTAGCACCCGTACATGACCAATGGAGACCTTCTCACGCACAAAGTGGATGTCGATCTCGATGTGCTTCGTTCGGCGATGATGAACAGGGTTGGAGGACATATAGACGGCACTCACATTGTCACAGTAGACCACCGTAGCGGAGTGCAAAGGGCGATGAAGTTCCTGGAGGAGTTGACGAAGCCAACAACATTCGGCAACGGCATGAGCAACCGCCCGATATTCTTCTTCGGCACTAGAGCAGGATACGGTTGTCTGACGCTTGGAAGACCAAGAGACAAGGCTGTCGCCCAAGTAGACACAGAATCCTGAGGTGGAACGACGAGAGTCCGGGCAGCCTGCCCAATCCGCATCAGAGTATGCCGTGAGAGTGGCCGTCGAGGTGACGTGGAGCATGAGACCATGACCGAGGGTGCCCTTGACATACCGCACTATACGCTTGACCAGCGTGAGGTGCGGTTCGCGAGGATCATGCATATATAGACAGACCTGCTGGACGGCGTAGGCAATGTCAGGCCGAGTCAGAGTCAAGTACTGAAGAGCACCGGCGATGCTGCGATAGGAGGAGGGGTCCTCCACTGGATCGCCAACAGTAGCAGAGAGCTTAGCCTGAGTATCCACCGGTGTTGTCGTCGGGTGACAATCAGACATGCCGGCACGCTGACGAACATCTGCAGCATACTGTCGCTGAGAGAGAAACAGCACGGAGGAAGATCGCGTGACAGAGATCCCAAGGAAGAAGTGCAGGTCGCCCAGATCAGTCATAGAGAACTCACTGTGAAGATGCCGTATCAAACGAGTGAGTAGAGAGTCCGAAGATGCTGTGATGATGATGTCGTCGACATATAGCAGCAGGTAGCACACATCAACACCGTCGTTGAGGATGAACAAGGAAGTATCCGAAGCTGACGAAGTAAAACCCAAAGTACGAGCATAAGTGGCGAACCGCTGGTACCATGCTCGAGGGGCTTGCTTGAGGCTGTAGAGGGACTTCCGCAGTTTGCAGACATGATGCGGATGGCGTGAGTCGACGAAGCCTGAGGGCTGAGCACAAAATACCGTCTCATCAAGATTACCGTCCAGAAAAGCATTCTTGACATCGAGTTGTTGAATGGGCCAGCTGTGAGAGGCAGCGATGCTGAGGACGATACGGATGGTGGCCGGCTTGATAACCGGGCTGAATGTCTCGTCGTAGTAGATGCCCGGCTGCTGAGAGTACCCGCGCACGAGCCAGCGCGCTTTGTAGCGAGCGAGGGAACCATCCGAGTTGAACTTGTGCTTCAAAACCCATTTGCCGGTGACGAGGTTGGCACCAGACGGACGAGGGACAAGGCTCCAAGTGTCATTGTCGATTAGAGCCTTGTACTCATCCTGCATGGCGGCATACCAGTTGGCGTCGAGGAGTGCGTCACGGTAGTTCTTCGGCACTGGCGATATGGTCGCATGGACCGAGGCAGACAGGTTCAGCCTGTCCACTGGAAGAACAATCCCATCCTTCGCCCGGGTGCGCATCGCGTGCGGTCCTGGAGCAGGCCGCGCACTTGGCGCGGCAGGAACAGTAGGCCGCGGCGCCTGCGCGCGACTGCTACCGCGAGCGCGCCGCGTCGGTTGTCGTGGAGCAGGCTCGGCGCGGGCCGCGGGCGAGGACGCGGGTGCGCGTGGAGCCTCCGACGCAGTGCCTGTGGCTGGTGCGTCGGCAGTCGAGGCGCCCGGCTGCATGGGAGCGGGCCTCGGACCAGGCGCAGGGGCGGGATCAGCGACGTCGCGCCTGGCTGGTGATGAGGGCGCAACGTCCGTGGGCTGCGCCACAGAGGGCCCCGGTGTTGAGTGCCGTGGGGACACCGGGGGCATCGTGGCACTAGTAGGCGGTGACTGCACGGTAGGGCCAGGAGAGGGGCCAGGCCGTGAGGCGCCGGGAGTGCATCGCACTACGGGATCCTGCAAAAAATCCAGAGAGGCTTCCACAGTTTGTGGAGATTAGTTGATGGATGCAAAAGGAAAAATAAACTCATCAAACGTGACATGCCGAGAGATGAGAATACGTCGGGAGACAGGATCATAGCAGTGGTAGCCGCGGTGGTTAGAAGGATAACCAAGGAAGATGCAAGCCGTGGAGCGGGGCTGGAGTTTGTTGGAGGCGGTGGCACTGGTGTTTGGATAGCACAGGCAACCAAAGACCCTAAGGTGATCATAGGACGGCGCGCTGCCAAAGAGCTTAGCGTGAGGAGAGGTCATGCGGAGGGCACGGGAGGGCCTAATGTTGAGGAGATGAACGGCGGCGTCAAGAGCTTCTTCCGAAAAGGGGGGCGGCATGTGAGCTTGGAGAAGCAAAGTGCGCATTGTATCATTGATGGTACGAATGGCTCGCTCGGCCTTCCCGTTTCGAGGGGATGTGTATGGGCAGGAGAGACGGAGGCGGACGCCATGATTATCAAAAAAGGTGGTGGTCGCAGAGTTAACGAACTCCTTCCCGTTATCAATTTGGACAGCTCGAATTGAGGCACTAAACTGTGTACGAGCAAAAGCAAAGAACTTTTGTAGTGTGGAAAAGACACATGATTTTGTGCGCAAGGGAAAACACCAATAATAATGGGAGTAATCATCGACGACAACCAAGTAATATTGATAACCAGAGGTACTCAAAACAGGGGATGTCCACAAGTCGCAATGTATTAAATCAAATGCAGCACTAGATACGGTAGTAGAGCTAGTGAACGGGAGAGGAACATTTTTCCCGACTTGACACGCATGACATAAATGGATGCTAAGCTTATTATGAGGGATAGCCGAAGAGCGCTGGAGACAGACTGTAGCGTCGCACCCAGGATGGCCGAGCCGCCGATGCCAAACTTCAGCAGTGACGACGGTGGAAAGGAAGACAAAGACTTTATTGGCGGTGGTAGGCTGCGGCGGTATGGTGTAGAGGTCGCCGGAGCTATTGCAGCGAAAAATCACGGCCTTCGTCCGCAGATCCTTCATAGAGAAACCAAAGGCGTCAAACTCAATGGAACAAAAATTGTCACGAGTAAACTTTCCAGCAGACAAAAGGTTACGAACAAGTGATGGAACATGCAGAACGTCATTGAGAGTGAAGGAAAAACCGGAAGGTACATGAAGAAGGGTGCGTCCGGAAGTGGAGACGGGCACGGAAGCACCGTTTCCAACCGTGACAGAATGTGGAACGGGGGTAGAGTGGAGTATACCGTCGTTGGAAGTCATATGTGAAGAGGCTCCGGAGTCGGCGACCCACCCACTGTTGACAGCGAGGTTGTTGAGGGCGGCGACGAGGCCGGAGGTGTCCCACGAGGAAGATGTGGAGGCGGACGACGACCGGGACTGCTGCAATGGGGCGGAGGTCGTGGTGAGAGCCTGCTATGGCCGTGGCGCTGCTCCCAGGATGCTACCGCACCCAAGCCCCGGCGTAGCCCAGGTATTGGACTCCGGATTGTAGCAAATCTAGAGGCCATTGCCGGGAAGGGGACCAGGGCCACTTGAAAACCGTGGAGGCCCTTGGCCGCCGCCCTTCTTACGCCCATTGCCCTTGTAGCGGTTGTTGTTGGAGGAGGGGCGGCCACTGCTTGACGAGGAGACGGACTGCTTGTTGGACTGGCGACTGCCGCAGGACGCACCGGTGCATGGGGGAGACCTGCCGGCAGAGGCGACCATGGCAGTAGCAGCGGCCGCCTTGGTGGCGTTCTCCATGCGCCGTTCCTCGGAGACGAGCTGAGAGCGCAGCTTGACGAAGGTCGGGAGCGAGGGCGACATGGCGATGTAGGAGGCCGCCTGCGCCATACGAGGGCTGAGACCCCGGATGATGTTGAGCACCAGGATGCGATCGTCGACGGGAGAATCGGCGTCGCAGAGCGCGTCGGCGAGGCGCTTCTGCTCCTTGAGGTAGGCGGACACCGTCATGTCGCCTTGTACGAGACCGTGGAACTCGCTCAGGAGGTTGATCGAGCGCCCGTCCTTGTTGTCGTTGAAGAGTTCTTCGGCGGCGGTCCACAGATCGAACGCCGTCATGTCGTCCTCATCTTGGATGATGTCGAGCACATCGCGGGAGATCAGGCCGTACATGGTGGTGAGGATGGCGTAGTCGTCTTGAAGCCAGGCAACGTCTTTTGGGTTGGCGGCGACGGTCCCGTCGATGTGATGGAGGAGACCGTGGCGGCCGAGGAGTGCACGAAGGTTCGTGTTCCACCGGGTGAAGTTGGAGGCGTCGAGGTCTAGGATGATTGGCGGCGGCGGCCGGACGACGGCGGCCAGGGAGGCGGCACCGGACATCACGGGGCCGACGAAGGAAGAGAGAGCGCCTGAGGAGGAGCTTCCGAGGGCGGCACTGGAGGCAGATGCGGCAGCAGGCTCCGTCATGGCGAGCAGCGGAAGGTGGGGAGAGCCGCAGCGGCGTGGTGGCGGCGCGGCGAGGGTAGAGGGCCTAGGATCGAAACCCTAATCTGATACCATGTAGAAAGGTGGAGAGGGATTTTGGAGGAAGCCTCGCATGGCATAATGGCCGGGGGTTCCGTTTTATATTAGCTCAATGGAGCAATCAGGAGATTACAAGATCACGGAGGATCGGTACAGCTGTTAAGATATACATGAGTTAGGAAATAAATCCTATACGCTAACACTGGTAGACCGGCCAGATGTGGCGGTGCCAATGAACCTGTGGTGGAATGTGCCGCAGTACTTTTTGATCGGCATTCCGAAGGTTTTGGGCGAGATCGGATTTGAAGAGTTTTTCTACGACCAGGTGCCCGATACGCTCCGCAGCTTTGGGCTCGCGCTGTCCGAGCGCCATGGGCGCCGGAAGCTATGCCAGCGGCATGCTCGTGTCAAGGAGCAGTGGGGAGAGCTGGTTCTCCGACAATCTCAACCGAGCACATCTCGACTACTTCTATTGGCTCCTCGCGGGGCTTGTCGGTTGTAACATCCTGACCCAGGGCTTAATAGGATTGATAAGAATACTCATACCAACAGTTGCAACTTCTTTTCCGGAAGCTCATCTCGAAAGAACTCCGGGGTTAAGCGTGCTTGGCCCGGAGCAATTTCGGGATGGGTGACCGACCGGGAAGTCCTTCCGGGTGCGCACGAGTGAGGACAAAATGCGCAGAAAAGACGTGTGTTGGTCTGTGGGGACAGTCTTGAGATCCTAGAGAGCTGCCAGGCGTGCGGGCCCGGCCTCGTGGAGGCGGGACGTCACATCGGTCTAGAGGTGGCCGTATTTGTACATTTCGCAAAGCAATTTGTCTACAATGAACAGGAGCAGAAATGATTTCTTGATGCCGAAATTGTATGTACATCGAAATTAAAGCGTGTAAAAAAGGGAAGGTACGTGATTGTTTTCATCTTATGATGATGGTATCAGTTCCAGATCCTTCCTTTCCAAGCAGAACCTTCCTGTCCAAGTGTGTAAAAAGGGAAGATAGAGTCGGCAACATATAAATTTCAGTCTTGTTGATCAGTTCTAGGTCCTTCCTTTCCAAGCAGAACCTTCGTTTCCAAGCTATAAGTACAGATCCTTCCTTTCCAAGCAGAACCATCAGCTAGTTTCTTCCAGTATCTCATCTACAATATTGACATCAGTTATGTTTGCAGGGACACACATTCAGCACGCAACAGCTACATACCATGTGATCAACAGCTACATATTCTAGTGCTATCCTCTTCATCTTCCTCCTCATTGTTGTCCATATCTATGGAATCGCAGTACGTTTTCCACCGATTATAGAAACTAGTAAAGAAACAATAATTTAATCACAAGAAATAAGAATAAAAATATGCATTTTCATAAAAACACGTACATGCAAAACTTACAACTTAAGATTATCAAGACGAGGCTCTAAAACTATGCCCAGTATACCCTCACTAATAAAGCGATCTCGGGATGATCCAATCATGTAACCGAGCTCACTCAATGAAGGCATACATTGTACTGTTTTCTGCAGATCATTTTCAGAATTTAATATTCAAAAAATAACAGTTGAATAATTGGCATATAAGAACATAACATTACAACACACATTATACCTTCTTCACTTTTGTAACACTTTGACTAGTCCCTGAGGTCGTTGCTGAAACACTTTGACTAGTCCCTGAGGTGGAGCCTTGAGGATTTGGCTGCAGAGATTCATAATAGAAAACAAAAAATAACCGTGTTCAGAAAAAGTTAGTTTGTGCAGCTTGCACACTCATA
Organism: Eragrostis nindensis; assembly: GCA_012490785.1. Lineage (NCBI taxonomy): Eukaryota > Viridiplantae > Streptophyta > Magnoliopsida > Poales > Poaceae > Eragrostis > Eragrostis nindensis. The sequence continues at coordinate 160,405 of JAAXCT010000916.1, forward strand.
GAGTATCTGAAATAACTATAGTTCTGTGAACTGTAGTAGCCAAGACCTAATCGCATTCAAGCATTTCATCCATAAATCACCATTACTGACTGAAGAACTATGAAGACAACAAGACCAATCAGTTGATTCAAGAACAAAAACCACCCTGCTACTTCAGATTTTCTTTGCCTTTTGACAAACCTATTTAAGATCTAATTGCATGCTAGCAGGACTATCCCCATACAGAACCAAAAAAAAAATAGTCACGCTCATTCTAGCAAGAGTATCTCCAATTCCATAAGGAAGCTAAAGTGCACAACAAGCAGCAGAGCCAAGATCTAATTGTATTTGAGCATTTCATTCTTATGTCACCATTACTAACTGAAAAACCATGAAACAAAGTGAGACCTGTCAGTTGGTTCAAGCAGAAAAATTACCCTGTTTTCGTGATTTGGTATTTTTATGAATCTATTCAAAATTTTCAGTACCCAAGGTAAGTCACCAAAAAAAAAAAGAAACGTACCATTTTTTCTTTATTCATGTTGGTTCCCATCGAACTTTGAATAGGCCTTTTCTGTACAGACTAGCAAGCTTTAATAAAAAATCAAGATTGTTAACATAAAAACATAACTAAGTAGCTGTATCAAGACTGTATTTGAAGACAACTTTCAGAGTCATACTTGGAAGATAGATTTAGAACATGTTTCGCCATATTTCGGACATGCAGATCCTTGTCCAGTGGTGGGAGTTTGAATAAAAGTCACAAGAGGATCAATCTACAAATAGAACAAAAAAAAAATTGAAGACTTTCATCCAAACATACTCTGAGAACAAATACCAATAGAACAAGAGTGGTCAAAACAAATTGCTTACAAGAGTAATCTCAGCCCCGTGCACCAGACAGTGCCTACAATTTAAAAAATTGTCCCATCCTTCAATACACCGTGGAAGGTCCCTTTGCTGTCGTGATTTGATCCTACCTTCCCATAAAACATCGTTAAGAACAGGCAACAAATCTATATGGCTTCTCCAGTCTCCAGTCATAAACATGGCATTTGCAGCAGCCATTATATCTTCTAGAATGCCCACAGAAGTGTCATTGCAATACTTGAACAGCATGCCTACTGACACAATTAAGTCATCTCTTGGAATAGCACGGCCAAAAAAAGGATGATGGACTACAAAGTCCAGGAACCGATTAAATGCATCCATACTACAAAAGTCGCTTGCTGGCTTCCGACAAGATTCTTCTAAATGTGTGTAAAACATGCAGACCTGACCTTCTAACTCGAAGTCAGTGAGCATGAGATCTAAGATGTTGAGCATATTGCACAACAGCCTTTTGATAGTGGCATTTTTCTTGTCTCTGTCTGGAGTTGCTGAGATAAAAAATTCGGCACAAGATGATACCATCATAACATCTTTGGTCAAGAGACAAGGAAAACTGACACCCTGTCTGAAGTTGCTGATCAGGTATAATAAAGCCCTTCGTAGCAGCAGAACCCCAATTCTCTTTCCAAGCAAGACTCTCATGTTAAGAAACAGTGTACCACCTAGAAAGAGTACCACTGCACTTGATACGAATATAGTCGTCCAAACGCAAAGCTTGTACTTTCCCTGAAAGAATTGTATTTGAGGTCAGTTCAATGAAAATTAACAAACTTCAAATGTAACATAGTAGTTTATTGTGCATGTGCATGGGATGTAAGAATGATAAATAACATGACAAGAACATATTACAAAGACTAAAGAGAAAATTTTACACATTACACATCTTATCTGCCTAATGCCCACATAATTTGCATTACATTTAAATGATGTGCTACTCTTTCCAATTCCCATCATCCCCAGAAACTTGCCCTGACAGAACTGAGGCATCTTATTCCTCCAACCTTCTCACCCCACCTCCACCCAGCCTGCCACCGTCCTAACCCCCCAAGGCAGACACCTTGCCACCCCCTCGGCCCCTCCCATCCACAGCCGTCATTGTCCTCACACCCACTCCAACCTCGTCCACCAACCGTCGCCACCGCCAGGCTGGCCTTCCTCCAACCTCCCTCTAAGCCCGATGCTCAACGAAATCCCCACATCCCAAATCCCAAGATACCATTACAGCACAAAATCTATAGAGCAAACCAAGATCCCAGGAGGTGGTACCTTTATGTAGAAGCTTCAGAGCTGCATCATCAGTATTCATATTGCACTCACGGAGGGTTTGAATGATATCAGCATCCGAACAGCCGCCAACAACCTCCTTGACAGACTGCACGAGCTCCATGTCAGATGCACACGTTCCGCCATCGTCTGCCATGGTTGCCGGCTCAACCGCGAGTGTGGTGGACAGATGTGAGCTGTCACCTGAGCAAGGTTCTGCCTATAAAATTCAACATGATTACATTTTGCTCATTGAATAGAGTACATGATCTTGATACAAGATGAATAGAAACAGTACAACACAACACCATACCATGCATCTATGATCAACAGGAGTTAGAAAATACATCAACTTAGGAACAATTTTGTAGCTATGTGTTATGCTACCCTGCGGTATCCAATTACTCCCTCCAGTTTTTTATTTTCATGTACCAAGTTTCTTGGCCTAATGACAAGAAAATAAAAACAGAGGGGTATTACAGGAATCTTTGGTAACTTCAGCAATATTTTCTAATAATGGCTCCTACAAATATGCCGCTGACTACTAGATTCGAACTTTATTCGGTTCGTATTTTTCACACAAGGGAAGCACAAAGCTATTTTAGATAGATGGAATACAAAAACAGTGATCTGATCTAATATTGCATTGTCCAGTAAGAAAGGTTTACCTGACCACCCTGTTCGGCATAGAAGCCAACGTCCTCATCACAAGATGTTGTCGTCATGGATTCTATGCCAGCATAGATAGCCTTACCCTCACTTTCGTGTTCCTGCAAAATTATATGATAAGAACAAGAATGGCATGATAGACAAAAACCCAATAGTTGAAAAGAGGAAAAGGCAGTCGCAGAAGTTGACAAACAGACAGGTAATAAAAGAGTAATACAACAACAACATAGCCTTTTGTCCCAAGCCAGTTGGGGTATTCTAGAGATGAAACCCACAAGAAACAATGACAAGACAAACACAAAAGGGACACAGGGCAAAAGGTAGAGTTAGAGATAAACAGAAAAAAAAAAGGATCACGGTTCAGGCATGTTGATTTGAGTCTGCAAGAGCTCCTATACACAACTAACTCCTTGGAGATATCGCACTCCTTCAAGTCTCTCTTAACCGACATGTAATAAAAGTGTAATGATAAATAAAAATTTCAAATGTTCTAACCTTGTGCCACATGAACTTCGGGCTATCATCTGTGCTCGCAAACCCCTGATTGCGTAGCTGTGCTGTAGCATTAGCATCCATAGCAATTGTTTTTCCACCAGACTGCCAAAAGTCACGTTGTGTCATAAAACTTGTGATAAGCGATTAGTAACAAAGTTCACCAGCATCATATAGGGAACGCTTGAAGAAATATGTTAATCAAATGCAAAATGGGTAAATGGAAATGGTTTGATTTACAAGTACAACTTTCATGATTAAGTTATGCGTGGTACAAAAAATTAACCTTGTTGTGAGCATTCCTGGCCTTTTGCCTCGCATCTTCCATAGAAACATTGAAACCCTCCTTGTCAACAGTCAGCCCATAGTCAACTGTCATGACCTAAAAAATGGACAATAATAAGACAAGATAGTAATAGTCTCATAAATTTTGCTGACCGGGACAAGAAACAAAAATATGAAACTAATCTCCGTCAAATCAATTGGATAACCATATGTGTCCCAAAGAATAAATGCATCCTGAATAAACAAATCAATTGTTTCATTACACAAGAAATGAAAAATAACAGAATTTATATAATTCAGTTGCACTGCCATCATGAAGCTTAACACAAATGTACTGAAGGGACAGGTTCTATTCAGCTATTATTATTACTAGATGAGACCCCGCGCGTTGCCGCGGGCGAGAGGCAGCACATCAAACGTACTACATCAGTTAAAATTGTAAACAATATTTGCACATCTACACATGCTAAGAGTAAGCTACGGATGTATACAATAAGATTCAAATTAATAGCAGGAGGAAAGACCAAATATATTCTATGTATCGTTACATTTTATCAAGATTATGAACCGTGTAGCAAGCTTCAACCTGTTTTTGACATCATAGAATGGTCTAAACCTCCAGTGGAGCCTTTCTTCTGTCTATGAACTTTGCATGACTTGAATGCACCAAGAAAGGCTGAACCTAGTTAGAACAGAAGGGGAAAAAGTGCATACAACAATTCAATTCCCACTTCAAATGATGCGAATGTTTTACTTGGCCACTGGTAGACAACAACTAAATGTACGGCAAAAAGATATAATCAGCTTTCATCGGACAATTATCATCGCTATAACAGCCGATACTTTTTAAGCCTCAAGACATTGCAATGTTCAACTGGAAAAAAATGCAAACATTTTTAAGTAGATGCAGCTACAAATCATGAAGAGATGGATTAAGAAACCACATTTAATAAAACAGTACATTAGTTTGAAAATAATTTATTTTTTTTTATACTGAAGAGGTATACATATACGATGAAACACAACATACTCATTAGGCTGTGACACAAAATGGAAAAGCTGAGTAGCACATACTAACTTTATAGACCTGTGCTACATTGACCATGTTGAATAAGAAAATATCAAATCTACTTGAAAGCATATAAAACACCACAAAATTAATACAGAATTTGACATAGCGATGTGCCAACATGTATTTATTGCCAATTTTTCAAAGTACTCATCAATATCTTGGATTTTTTTACCATCAAAATTATTTAGTACATGAAAAAAAATAGTTTGGCCCTGCAATAACATAAAGGAGTACAACAGAAATGTTTGTCTAATATGGAATGTAGGCACTGAGGAATGTAGGCCATTGGCATGAAATTATACTAAGCAACTTTTGCAACCACATGACAACATTGTAGTTGTCAATGGCAGACATAGTAAGAGAAACATACCTATATATGATAGTTAATTGTCACAGTAAATCTGCAAATGAGTTCCACGAACAAAATAAATAACATGATTCGCCACATCTGCTGCGCATAAATGGAGAACGCCCTGCTGATGTGGGCTATAGCTTTCCATATGGTCCCTGCATCATTCATAGAGAATAAAGCTGCAAATTTCGCTTTTTTTTCTCTCTAACACACAAATGATACACAACGTTCAGAGTTTTTGATGAGTCACAGGACCCAAGTTAAAACAGATGTATAACAGGAGAGTTGAATGTTACCTGACATTGCTACCATTTTGATGAGTCACAGGACCCAAGTCACAGGACCCAAGTTGATTTGGGCTATAGCTTTCCATATGGTCCCTGCATCATTCACAGAGAATAAAGCTGTAAATTTCGCTTTTTTTTTTCTCTCTAACACACAAATAATACACAACGTTCAGAGTTTTGATGAGTCACAGGACCCAAGTTAAAACAGATGTATAACAGGAGAGTTGAATCTTACCTGACATTTCTACCATTTTGATGAGTCACAGGACCCAAGTTGAAGAACCCAATCTGTGAGATCAAGGATTTAAATTAGTAAACTTGAAGTTTTAAATTTTCATAACAACATTGCTACCATTAGGTCAAAATAAAACTGCAGCTAGGCTAACTATCAGAACTAATTGGTTTGATAAGTGAACAAAGAGAGAAACTAAATCATTAGTAATGGAGTACTAACATCCTAATTTATTTCAGCAAGAACATCACGCGCGCACACAGTACATCTGAGCCACTACATGGAAGCATGAAAATGAATATAGTGCTGTTGACCAAGCAGTTTTTGGTCTCATCAACCATCTTTGATGTAACAGCCAATATTTTTTATGACTTACGACAGTGCAATTTTCAGTTGCATGGAAAGCAAACACTGGTTCGCAAACTATCACAATGGCAAACATGAGTCGTTTCAGTTATTTACCTGAACTCATACTTTTAAGGGTATGCTAATTGGAAGAGGCTATGGATTTAAGCAGAGTAACCTGAACTCATAATTTTAAGGCTAATGCTAATTCATTATTTCGTTCTGTCAGGTTCAATAAAAGTAGATATGTAAGGGGGGAAAAAAGCTTTAAATGGAGAAATAGAAATGTCTGGATAGATTTCTCAACAAAAAAAAAAGAACTTATCTTTTTACCATTTTCAGACGGTGGGTGTGTGATTTCATTTCATCAGCATGTTGCAGGCAAAGTATCAATTCCTAGTTGATGAGTGCAAGAGTGGCATGCCTGCAACAACAGATTATATCTATCAGTTGGAGTTATAAGTCCTGCATGCATATAAAGAAGGTGATTTCACTGAATAAAGAATCATAATTAATGTAACGGGGTGCTGTATTGCGACCAAACAATCTCAGAAAGATTCAATATCCAAAACTCCAAAGCAATTCCAATAGGCTACTGATTGGCGCAAATGCCCTGGTGGCTCACCTCGTACTGCTCCATTGTTGCATCTCGCCTCCCTGTCTGTACGATGCGCATGGTCCATGATGTTGTCCTCTTATGGCTGAGGGAAGGCCACGGCACGACAGGTCGTCCGTCTCCTCGGACTTGCATGGCACAGCCGTGCTACACGAAAATGGGATCTTCAAGCCAGGTGGTGGGGGAAGCAGCGGAGGAGACGCACCTAGCAGAGGAGCGGCAGATCGATCCAATCAAGAGAACACAAAGAGCAGATACCATAAAAAAAATCCACATATTGCAAGCTTAGACTGGATTCCCGATGCAAGAAGCACCTAATCACAATGGAGGCAGAAGTAAAATTGATTTAGGTGAAGAAATGGGGAGAACTCACCTCTTGAACCGCTCCCCTGGTGGCGGCCGTCATCATCAGGGCTGCCGATGCCACTGGGGACGCGACGGGAGGGGCTCCAGATCGGGCGATGAAGACCTGCGGGCTTGCAGATGTACGGCGAACGTGCCGACGTCGGGGCCTCAGTTAGTCACCGGAGATGGAGCTCCACCGCAGCAAGGCTGGTGGCCGAGCTCGAAGCCGTGGCGATGGAAGGCCATGACGACGGAAGGGCGCTCAATCTTCGGGAAGAAGCAGAGCAAGTGGTGCATTAATCCGTTCCGGAGGCCGGCGGCGCTGGCCGCTCCGCGACTGAGGGAAGAAGGCGGCGAGACGGCGGGTTGGGGAGCTCGCGGCGGCGCAGGGAGAGGGCGATGGGAAAATCGGGGCTGGGTTGGGGAGGGCAGACGCGCCGCGCGGGGGAGAGGATAAGGTCCCGCGCGAACGGCTGCGACGGCTCCACGCGAAGGCAACGGACGGCGAGGACGGAGCAACTGTTGAAAGAACAGTAAAACAGTAACCCATCTACGAAAACATAGATAAGGATAGATTATGCACAGAAGATAAGGTCAAGTTCAGCATAGAGTAGTAGGACTTCTGAAGTTTATATGAGATCCACCGATACAAAGAGTGGCAATTCAGGACAAACATATGATGCTTTCCTTTCATGTCCAAACATAAATGTAAAAGAAATGGACTGCAACGAGATGACATGAGTTTCATGTGATCATATAGCAAAGTTGCAACACTAAAAATATGGTGGCAAATAACCTATTTACGTTTCTTAGACTAGGTTGTGACCGATGTTCAACATAGCACGCTAGAAGTGATCAAGGCCTCAACAGTAATATCTATTTACCATATAGGTTCAATCAGTTCCCCAGGATAACTATTAGTTACCAAATATCTAACATTTGTAGGCACGTAGACTGATCATATTCTGTGACTGTTAAGAAAAAGTATTTGTATAAAATAGTGATTGTAAGTGTTAAAGGTAATAATATCTCTTTCTTGAGAAAGAAGAAAAGAACGTCAATCTAGTCCCAGTCTCCCTTTTATACTGCTGGCTTCGTGGTGGCTGCCGGTCATTGATGCATCATGGTTCTTGTGTTCAGGGCCATTTAAACCCTAGTCCATGGCAGTAATAATGAAGAACAAAAACCCTGCCCTCTGACTTCAGATCCTTACCTAACTAGCCGTCTAGCCCCGTGATTTCCAAACGAACGAAGAACAAAAATAACGTAGTGAAATTAATAAGCATAAACACTTACCTGACCACTAAGTACTGCCCCTCCATTATCTTTAACAGCATATGCAGCTTTCTTAAATTTCTCATAACCCTGCAAAATAAATCAATATTAAATTTGCTAACTGGACCAAGCAGAATAAAAAACGGTAGAGTATAGTACCTCCGGTTTTTATATATCACATTGGTTTGTTGAAATTTGAACTAACCAACGTCATATAAAAAAGAATGGAGGGAGTAGAATTTTTATTGTCTTCTATTAAACAAAAAATATGGAACAGTTAACACGTGATGTAAATTCATCTCGTAAGAACTAACTTAATGGTGATAACAGATTTGAAAGTCAAAAAATGACAACCAAATTGGTGCAGGCCAAAATACATTGGGCAATGGTAAGGTTAGTGAACTTTTAACTGAGGTTGAACAGTGCCGTTTAAATTGAGACTAACTGTCCAGTATTGCAAATTGTTTTCCAATCAAGAGTTTCATATGTTCTCCCATAACAAGACCTAACTTTACTCAGTACACTTTTACATACTCTATTACCATCTTGAGCAATATTACACAAGTGAGTGAAACTGAATGAGACGAACATGAGAAAATTAATTTGCCATACTAAAACTCAAGCAATTCGAAGCATAAAGGTTTTCTCAAATAAAATAGTAACTAAGATATCAGGAGAGAGGGTGAAGGTTGCAAACATTAGTCTGCCACATATGTAAAGATTCAAATTCAATGTAAAAAAAAATATGAAGAAGCTTCAACAAACTTGATCGAACATATGCATAATTATGCAAAACCATTAGGAAACTAATTTTACCTTTGCTAGAGTGTTCTCAAAGCGTTCTTCTTCATCTCTAATTATAGCGTGGATCTTCTTTTCATTTTTTTTCAGATCAGGGAATACATCACCCATCAGTTGGACGAAAACATTCACAAGGCTGTTCAAGAAACATACAACTTAAATGGTAAAACACATGTAATCGTCACATACGCTAATTCAGTACATAGTATAGTGAAATAATAACTTATACAAAATCACTAATAAATAGGTGGTTCTCGTGGTAGGACCAGCCAGAAAAGAGTGGTGTTTTGGATGCACAAACTAATTACCACATCGGTTTATATCCTGTAAACATAGGGCCATATGTTCATAGGATATATACCGATATAGAGTACAAATTATCTGAACACAGGGCCACGTGCCCACCCACCATCCAACTGTTCGCTTGTCTCTGGCAAATACATTTGATACAAAATAGTTGCTACAGTGTCAAAAAAATCACCAGAAGAGAACCAGAGGGGGCCAATGTGAGATCTATTCAACCTATCTCTTCAATACCAAAACAAAATCTTGGTAAACATAAACCATCGAAAATCACACGCATGAACCTAGAAGCAAAAGTATCTCAGCGCACTACTAGTATGCGACTCAAACTAACATTCAAAACGATTAGCTCCCTCACTTGAATATAATGATTGCACAACGAAACAAGAAAAAGGCATATGTGAAAATAGTTTTCCATTGTCATGAGACCACATGTTAACCCATCAAATACCATTGTTACATTCAATGTAATGTAAAAATAGAGTTAAGCAAACATATTGTTCAACATAAAAGGCACGTAAACAAATGGTATGACACAATCAGGTGCTTGTTCTTACGAGCTAAAAAACTTTTGCTTTGTCTTCAATTTCTGATGACCAAAGTGAACTGCCCGTCTAAGAACACGCCTCAGAACATATTCCCTTCCCTCGTTTCCTACAAAATAACTTGTATTAAAAACAATAAAATAGGCCTGCAAGCATGATAAATAGAGAAGGGGGGGGGGGGGGTACGTAATTTGTTTGCATCAGATAATTTTTTATTTGAGTCAAATAAAAAAGGAAGGAGGGAGTACTAAATAAGATGCACCAACATATGTTTCAAGTAAAAATGTACAGATCTAAGCATTCCCACCATAGCATCCAAATTATTCATGTAATTTGTGCATGCAACATGCAGTACACATAGCCGCACACTCAACATAGTCATAAATTACCCGTGCTATTTCATATCAGAGCAAGGATTTTCAATGTTGTTTTGCATCTAGTGATACATTATCAATAAGATATGCCCAACTCATTCCCACACTTCAGTGCGATAACCCAGTGTCAGAAGGAGGTAAAACTTCAAAAACAGTGGTAAAAGGAAAACTATCAAGTGTAAAGTTCAAAGTTCAGGCGCATCAATTCCCGAGAATGAAGAAAAAGAAGGGTCAATTCCAGTGACATAGTAATAATGAAGTTTTTCCCCCTCAGAACAGTATGACTAAATATCAGATCCCTAATCAAGTGCTATTTTGAAACTTAAATCTTAAGCTAAAAGATTACGGTTCATTAGACTAGTGCATAACTTATTTTTTATGACAATGGGAGCCATATTTATTAACTTTATGTTATTTTGATTCTAGAAAATGGGCATACCAAGTTACTTAGGTCCACGGATATGAATTTCAATCGATTGACAGATCAATACTTTTCCTCAAAACAACTCACATGCGAAACAGAAACTTCAGAGGCATATTAAATAACTTTCAGTTTTGCCAACCTAAATTAAGTCACAATTTTGTGAATCTTGTGCATGTGTTACTCATCTAAAAAACGAAGCATGTTTCAGGCTGTGTAAGATAAGGATCCTTAATATCAACGTTTTGCCAACATAAATTAAGTCACAATTCTATGAGTCTTGTGCATGTGTTACTCATCTAAAAAAATTGAAGCATATTTCAGGCTAAGTGTGAGATAGGGATCCTTAAGATCAACTTGTCCTGGACTGTAGAACGGAAGCAGCAAGCTCAAGGAAGTAAGTCTGTACCAACCCACATATTGACAGCAAAGAGGAAAGAAAGCATTGACCAAAATATGGTTTATTTACCAGGTTGAGAACCATCAGCAATAGCGAAAGAAAGGGTTCTGATGTGATCTGCAACTACTCTATAAGCCATATCAACTTTGCCGACATCATCAGAACCTACTTTACCAGAGTATGGTTGAATCCCATCACCAGCCTACTGCATGCATATACACATACCAAATAATTGATAAGTTCCCAAATTTTTAGGAGCATGATCATAAAAAAACTGCAGGTATGAATATAGCAAACTACCTTGTGGATGGCATCAAATAGTGGCATGAATACATCTGTATCATAGTTGCTCATTTTGTTCTGAAGGATAGAAGTTAAACGTTCAAAGCCCATTCCAGTGTCCACATGTTTTGCTGGCAAAGGTCTCAAAGTGCCATCTGCCTCTCTATTGAACTGAAAATAAAAAATGTGTCAACATCAAGAAACAATAAATACAGAAAGATAGAATGCGCAAAAGAGCATAATAACTGCGAAAATAAGCTTAAATTCATATAAGATTCAAAGTTAGTGTATTGCGTATTGACCTGAATAAACACAAGGTTCCATATTTCAATACATGTAGGGTCATCATTGCTCACTAATGAAGCAGCATCACGGTTGCCAAGACGATCAAAATGAATTTCAGTACAGGGCCCACAAGGACCAGTGTCACCCATCTCCCAAAAGTTATCCTGTTCAATTAGTCAATGTAAATTGTTCGTCATGTAAAAAAGATAGATAGGAAAGTGACACGGAAAAACTTGACTATCAGAGCCCAACTTATGCACTATACCTTGCATCCGAAAGGAAGAACCTTCTCCTTGGGTAGATACTTCAACCAAATGTTCTTTGATTCAACATCAGGAGCAAGACCAGATTTCTCATCTCCGCCAAAGTATGTGGCATAAATTCTATCAGTGGGCAACTTGTACACCTGAAAAGCCATGAAAGAAAACTCAGTTGGGAACCTGGAGACTCGTGTTTGCACAACAGTGGGGGCACTGTACGAATTTCCTCATCATTCTTATGATTTATGTTTTAGAATAGAATAGGATTTTGATCAATACATTGTACCTATTACAAAATCTCCTAGAATTAACACAGGGTATTATTAATTGAAGGTGCGATTTCATTTCCACAAGCATCATTTCAACACCAAAGCAGCCATCTCTTTCAAATATAAACTACGCTCAATGAGTCTAGCTAAATTGTGGCACAGTGAATTTAAACTCTAAGGAACTAAATCTTCCATCAGGAGAGCTTCAAGCTAGGGAAAATACAAAAATTTCTTGATGAATTTCTCATATATGAACCCAAACAACTGATTTTTTTGCGAATAAAAGCCAAATCATCTTACAAGTCAGAATCTCTTCAATAATCATCTAGACAAAACAATGCGGCAGCATTTGTATGCAGAAGCTCCCCAGGATCACCACAAAATTGACAGTAACAACAAATAACGCAGCATATTTTCTCCTCAGCAGTGGATAGATATGGAATTTCAACTCTAACTACTGCAGTGGACAGAGGTCACCGATAAATATGAATTTTGAGAATTTCGGAAATTTCGACGAATAAAATTTGAATTTTTCAAAAAAATTTGACATGATTTCACAAGATATTGTCTCAAATCTATAAAACATCATGATTGGATACATAAACAAGACAATTTGCACTCACGAAGGTAGTCAAGAACAATATGTCATTGGTACTGTTTATTTCGATTCATTTCGGACCCCACCGAAAAAGACGAAATATCGGATATTTCGGTGAAATTTCGCCGAAATTTTTTTCCTAGACCACGCCTATGGCAACCGTACAAGAGGCAATCGTAGACCAGACGACGGTTTTACCCTACAACGTAACCACGCGCTGATCACGATCGAACGGTAAAACGAAAATTTACCGACGTGGGCAGCGGGTGCGCGCCGGGCAGCGACCTCGACTAGAGGAGGAAATGATTACGGGCGGTACATGAAATAAGCACGAACTCCAACAGAAATTGTTGAACACTTCGATTCCAGCAGTTGTAACTTAACATCAATGGCCATGTTCGGCAAGCTGAATGGTAGCTGTTATACTGTAACGGTTGCTGAAGACATAACTACGAACAATGTAGTGATGCTGAAGAAATAATTGCAAACACTATAGCTGCTGATCGTAACAAGCTTGCCGAACAAGCTGAATATTACAACAACAAAAAGTAAACATCACTACATTTTATTTCGTACAACAGAGATCAAAGGTCGAATAACATTGATCAATCTTCCTTTGTGTTACTGTGTTTCTATGCGATTTCATATGCAGAGGGGAGCAATGGCGGACGGACGCAGAGCAAAGTGCTAGGGGGAGGGGGGGGGGGGGGGGCGGCTGAGCTACCATATCTTCTTTCCCTCCTTCTCCCTCTATTTTTTCTTCTTTTATCATTTAAAACTCCATTGTTCTATGCTTTTTTGTTTAGAAACCCCTTCTAGATCCGCCCCTGGACGGGAGCAGCCTGGGTACTGGCCGAGCCATGAGTGGCACATCATGCAGCAGCAGGAGAGCGAATGCCTCATCCATGTTCAGTTTGTCCGGCGTTTGCCATACTAGAAACTCCCAGTCGAACGCATGTACCAGGGTAGCGCTGGTGAGTGTGGCCATCCGCTGGCCCTAGCTGAGGCCCACGCCCAGTGGCGGAGCTGGACAAGAATTTTAAGGGGGGAGGCAGACGAACACGATCAACATTAAGGTTAAAATGTTTGGCAATTTTTTTTTGCAAATAAAAAATTTGGTAATTTTTGTGCCAATTTTCACCGTCCGCGCACACAACTAGCCATGATTCTATAGGTAACTAAGTGAAGACTGTATAGCTTCCTAAACATTATTTTAGTTGCATGGCTAATATTTTGCTTGTATGGAAAAAAACTAGCATTTTTTTTGTACACTGGCATTATTTTTCTTTTTGACGATCCTACTAGTACTAACAGTAAATAAAGTTATACGAAAATAAATTAGTCTGTAAACATGCCCATGATGCCGTATGAACCTTCATTTTGCATGTAACAGTCTGTAGAAGAATGACGGCATGATCTCCAGTTTTACAACATTCTTTTTTTTTTAAGGGAACATTTGTTGTGCAACCTTCGTGTAATGCACGGAGCTGCAGGCTTGATAAAATAGTCTAACGGGCCACCTGCTCCCAAGAGGCCAAGACTAGGCCTACAGACCGGAAATCAATAAAAGCAGCTGAGATAATCTAACGGCCCACGGCCCAAAAACGGTTCGTTGTCTGCCTGTCTTCTTCGTGAGATTCGTCTAGCTCCTCCCGTCGTCTGTGCTCCTCCATCCATGGCACAGCACAGCGGAGCCAAGCAAACAATGGGATACGGGATACTCCTCAGTAAACTTCCCGCCGATGGACCCCTCCCCCCCCCCCCCCCCCCCCCCCCAAGCTCCGGCACTGCCCGCGCCAAATGGTATCAGCTGGAAGTCACCCCCTTTGACATCAACATCCTCAGAGCATCTCCAACAAAGCCCTTACTTAGGCCTCTATTCTATTATTTAGGAGCTTGAGCAAAAAAACCAACTCCAGTAAGGACCCTACTTGGGCTCTCATTTTACATGCCCTCTCAAACTCCATCTCCAAGCCCTGAGGTCCTCTCATCCTCCCTCCTATTCGTGAGTCCCACTATTTTTCTTTCTTTTTCTTTCTTTTTCTCCCTCCTCCTCCCGCACGCCACCTCCCGCACGCCATAGCCGAAGATCTCCGCCTGCCCGCCATGGTCCTCGGTTGCGCGCGTGCCAGCCACGGCCACACCCACACGGCGGACTGCACGGGCCCCACACCAAATCCTCTGTTCTCGTGGCTCGACGCCGCTGCGCCAACTGAGGTGCCTCGCTTCCCCGCGGCCACCACACAGGATCCACCAATCCGAGCATCACCAATCACCGCCACCGGCCGCCGCCATGTCGCGCTGCTGCCCCTGCGCGACTTCCTCCTCCTCTTCTGCTCCCTTGTTCCTCCTCCCCTCGGTTCCCGCAGCTTCCAGAAACAGCAGCGGCATCGTTGGCTTCTCCCCGTGCCGCGGTGGCGGGAGGCGGCTGCAACGGGGAGCAAGACACGGCTGGGCAATTGCGGCGAGCGGCAAGGATGGGAGTGACAAGGAGGACGACGAGCCGGCGTTCAATCCGTTTGGGTTCGTGACGGACTACCCTCCAGCCGCCGCCTGCACACCCGCCGCGCCGCGGCTCGCCTGCCGCGCGCACTGGCTGCTGCTCGCCCGGCGGCACATCCGCCGCGCGTCGTGCCTCGCCAACCGCGCACGCCGGCGCCGCTCGCCCGCCCGCACATCCGCCGCGGCGCGCCGTGCCTCGCCCGCGCGCGCGCCGGCCGCCGCTTGCCCGCCCGCGCTGGGAGATTGGGAGGGCGGGGAGACGCGGGAAGATTCGGCGCGGAGGGGAGAGCTCGGCGCAGCTCGCGCCATGGCACTGCCGCGCGCTCGCGCTCGCCGGACACCGCCGACACCCGACATTGCGGACGTCATGCTGTGCGCAGGGTCGGCCTTCCCCTATCCGTCGCGGTCACGGTGCCGGCGGGCTGCATCGAACCGCCGAGCCTTCCCCGCAGCCGGACGCAGGACCCGCTTCCCCACGCCACCGGACGCCGGACCAGCCTCCCCGCGCCGACGGACGCTCGGATCCGAGCGCAGCCTCTCCCCCCGCCGCTGGCGCCGGGACCTGCTTCCGACGCCGTCGGGGCCGTGGTATCCACGCCCACGACGGTCCAGCCTGCTCTCCGTCATGGTCCGGTCGCCTTCCTCCGCCGCGGTTCGACCTACGGCCCGCCGTGGCTTCGCCGGCGCCCTCCACTGCGTCGGTCCCGGTCGGCTGCAGTGCTCTTGTGGTAGGAGAGGAAGAAGGTTGGGAGAAGGCTGACGCATGGGGCCCACACTTGTAGGGCCTCGAGAACAGGGCTACCGTTGGAGTTGAAACTTTTTTCTGAGCCTCTAAAATTGCAGGCCGGCTCGCATATGGCAAGTAGGGGCTTCAGTTTGAGGTCCCCTGCTGGAGTTGCTCTCATGAGTACCTGGGAGGAACCGGGCTGGTCGGAACTCCAGCGGGTCGGGCCATAGGGCTGGGTCACGGGCGACGCCCCACACATTGACCAGCAGCTCGGAGCCCTTGCGGATGTGGTAGCCGTTGACCACACAGTCCTCGCTGGCCATGCGACGGATGGATGCGGAACGTGTCTCTCTCTCTCTCTTTTGAGCACGTGCGGAACGTCCGCGTTGAAGAAGGTTTTTTTTTTTTTTGAGGACACCGCGTTGAAGAAGGTGAGGCGTGGGAGGTGGGCGCCCCTCCTATGCGTAGCACGGACGTAGCGCGGCCCACGGCCCGCTTCGGCTCCAGGAGGCTTTCCACGACGCGGGCAGACTAGTGCCAACGTAGACTTTTCCATCCATCCACATCACCGCATGACGTGCGCGAGTTGCAGTTTGTGAGTGTAGTTGCTTCCATCTCCAAGCAGCTAGTGGCTTCGGATGTTTTGATTTTCTCACCCGCAGGTTACATTAGCTAAAATAATTCATGAAATCAGTTCGACCACATCAGCTGGAACATTCGACCACATCAGCTAGAACTAATAATTAAATAAGCGGAACAAATCATCACATCAGCCGAAACAATCGACCACATCAACTGAAACAATCGACCACATCAGCTGAAACAAATCATCACATCAGCTGGAACAATCAACGACATCAGCTGGAACAAATCATTAAATCAAATTAATCAGACGGAACAAATCATCAAATCAGCTAGAACAAATAAATCAACAGAGTAAAAAAAAGTAAATTAGAAAAATGTTAAAATGATACATTCAAAATGTTGAATTTTCATTTTAAAAAAATACTGAATTTTGAAGAAAATAAAATAAATAATTCATGTGGGATCTAGTTTTGTTGCATTAATTATAAAGATGACTATGGTTCAAATGGATTTGAAATCGCTGTCACTAATTGAGAGAAAAAATTGATTTAAAATTTGCATCTAGCATAAACTTCCGCCGAGCCATTGTGAGTCAGCCACGTGGCCCTAGAATCACAGTTGTTAGCTGCTTCAACGCTGCCCGCCTGCTTCCTCCGTTCGCGCCCGTTCGATGCAAGCTCCAGCGCGAATCCCAAAGTGCGCTACGTGGGAGTTCCAGATAGCGCGCGCTACTTATAGGATTTCTGGTGGGACTCGTGGGAGGTCGGACTCGGAGACAAGCCTGTCGCGGCCCACGACGACGTCCAGCTCCTCCTGGGCCTACTTGAGGATCTCAGGATGATGGATCAGCTTGGCCAACGACCGACCACTCTGCTATGTTTTGACATTCTGTAATTGATATAGGAAGTTTGGGGTCTTGGCAACAAGGTAGAAAAAATTGTGTAAGGCCAATCTCAATGCATCCTTTCATTAGCATTAAATTTTATGTCACATGTGCATTTTTTGCTGACATGGCAAGGTAATTATGAGAGAAGAAAAAATAAATTTTCATCTTTTGTGAGAGGCTTTTCATCCCAATGAAAGACGGTTCTCTTTCCTAAAATGTGTCTTCGAAACAATGAGAATGGCCTAAATGAGCTCACATCACCATGGATTAATGTGTATCAATCCGTTTTAATCCTTGAATCCTTGGTTCTGTATTAATGAAGAAGCTTTTATAGTTGTGCCACTGGTAAAACTTATGACCATTTCTTTGATCCATGCTGTTCCAAAAGTAATCTGCCATCTATTTGTCTTGATAAATTTGTGCTGGTTACCTGACAACTGCCGAAGTTACAATCATCATTGCTCTGACTAATTCTTCTGATGAGGACATAACCCCACCACGTCCTTATCATTTGGTATCAGAGCCGGTTATAAACCCTTTGTGCCTTTTGCTACTGCTGCTTAGATAGGCTTGTTGAGTTTTTAGTTGCATCGGTCGTGTCGAGTTGCTGGTCTTAGTTTTAGTCCTTTAGAGTTTCGAGTTCTTGTCATGCGCAGTTCGGACTGCATATTAGTACCAAATTGCAACGGCCACCACGACCACATGCGAACTCCGATTGGGGTGTTCTAACACTTCACGGAAAGCTTATCAAGTCTACTTTCTTTTGGTTTTGGTCGCACATCAATATCTATTCAAAACTGCGCGCAATCAATTTTTGACTCCAGATACCTTCTGCTGCCATATCGCTGTTCTATCCTGAAAAATAAATAGTGTGTGCTCACTTGGCTTCCCTTGTGCATTTTCAGTTTATATTCAGTTTTGAGGTTGCCCTGCAGAAAGAAAGAAAAAAAAAGGAAAAAGAAAAGAAAAGAGAAAAAGAAAAGGAAAAGAGAAAAAAAGGGGCTGATTTTGTTTTCGGTATGTGCCGCTTCCTTTGTGTCTAGGCTCGCGTCTCTAGCACGGTCTAGGCTAGGACCAGCACAGTACCACCGTTGAACAATTACTCAGCTTGCTTTTATACTAATGTGGTGCTAGTATTTCCTTGTGCTTTACTTTCAGCCCACCTATAGCTCCACATATCCGACTATAGCTTGACAGGTTTTGTTGCTGCGGCACCGATACACTTTCTTTCACGGTTGTCGACTTGTTGGTTGCCATCACCTCCTGTTGAGCAAGGTAAGAATTTGTAAGAGCTTGTTTGAAACAACTTGAGATTGAGGGAATTACACAACCACATCGTAGAATACATATTGTTTGTGTGTTCCTTGTTTTCATCTAATCATGGCAGGCGATACGGAGATTGTTGAGATGATCAAAGTACGCCCTCATATTCAGGATATCATTCAGCACTTGCCTTCATATCTGAGCCGGTTATGTCCTCATCATCTTCCGTATTATATTTATCCCCAAAAGCACAATAAAACCTCCCTTTCATCAATGGTGTTTTTCAACCATACCCTACTTGTTTTGTGACCGATCAATTTCTGTTACATCGAGTTATTTCTAATTGTGAGATTAGTCGATGAGATTCTGATATTTCTATCTTCTATTTGAAACGTAGGGGATGAAAAAGTGCAAGGGCTTTATGTTGCAAAGCTGGTGCGATCATTCTATAGGTCTCCAACGATTCTGAAGGTTAATTTCTTCTGTTGGCATCTTACAAAATTTTAGTATGTAACTTCTGCCTTCGAAAAAACTTTGGTTAAGTCCTCTCTTATATATTCTGCTCCAGATTTTAAAGGCGCAAGGACTTCTGCTTGCTCCTGCCGATTTACTTTTCGATCTGTCTTTATTTAATTGGAATGATGCAAGTTTGTAATTCATAGAGGTTGAGATTCCAGATACTATTTCATTCCATCTCATAATCAATAAAGAGTGCCAACAGAATGATGAATTCTACCATACATTTATAAAACGATCTGGTACTTCAATGTGTTCATGTCATCTTTCAATCTCTTCATAATTTTTTTTTCGAGAACGTGCGGAGCACGTATTTCATTAAGAAGAAGAAGAATTACAAATTAGTACAAGAATCTCTTCATAATTTCTTTGCATTTTTTTTATTAACCAAATAGTCAATGCAGCAGAGTAAACAAGCTCGTTTTTCATTCTAAATGCAGAATAAAGACACTTTTGAACATGTTGCCTCCATACTTGTCAACATATCTAAGGTTGAAGCTGGAAGGAGAATTTTGATGGAACCTAAGAGAGGTCTTCTGAAGCAGATTATTCGACAATTTGATTCAACGAATCAACTTTGAAAGAAAGGGGTACTTTCCGCTTAATCTTTATGGTGCCATAATGCTATATCTGCATTCAAATGGTCGCTCCTGGTTTTCCTACTTTAAAGCTCTGACTGGTTTTTAGTATCTTACTGTTCCTTGTCACATGTAATGATTTAACCAGGAGTTGCTGTGCACTGTCGTCCAGAGGGAATTGTTTACAAATAATATTCTGAAAATTCAGTTTATAGAGTGGAATTTCATAGAATTCATAACTCTATGCTATTTTATTTTTCTGCATCATCCAGTTCTGGACGCACTACCAAAACAATTAGATTCTGTAGTTGTGTCTTTGAACTCTATCCTTTTTCTTTTGCTTACATTTTAGTTTTACTAAACATATTGTGTGTGCCAAGATACTATTAAATTGCTGTGTTCCCACTAATGTTTGTTCTTTTTCATTCCGTTGTGATTTTTTGCAGGTTGCTGGTCCATCCGCAACTGTTGCTTTGAGGCTGATACCCAGATTCAGAGTTTGCTTCCATTACCAGAATATCTATGGCCAGCTCTACTTTTGCCTGTAGCTGGAAATAAGGTACAGATTGTTTGGATGGAGCCCATGGGGGGCACCGGGGCAGGCAACTGTATTCCTTATTGGTTCTTTCTTTGGAGTGCAGTTTTCCTGTTCTTTTTTAGTGATCAACATTATCATCTGATTGGGTCACTTTTATTGCACTGGCCTGATAAATAATAGCAGCAATGGTTTTGTACCCTGAGGAGGCTTGTGTTATAGTTTTTTCCTCAAAAAAATGTTTTTTTGTTACTTTCATATTACCCTTCTCCCGAAGCTCTTATAATATTTATTTTTGTGGAAGGCTTAGCTCCCTATTTTCATGTAGAAATGCTTCTCTGCACATTCAATCTCCTTCACATACTTTGCCAACATATGGCTTCTTTGTGTGTGTTTTTTTATGTTGTAATGGCACATATGGCTTCTTTGTGTGTGTTTTTTATGTTGTGATGGCACATATGGCTTTTGGCCCCGTACTGTAATCACCTAAAAGATTCACTTTTGCGGTGTTTTTGTTTTGAATGATGGATATTCATATGCTATGAAACTTATACAGCGCTTGGATGCTGTTGCAGATCTATAGTGAAGAAGACAGATCAAATATGCCTCTTGAGCTTGCAAACGCTATCTCTCATGAACGAGAAGCTGTTGAGGATTCTGAAATTCGCCAACAGGCACTGGAGGCTATTTATATGATCGTACTACAGGTAATGACATTCCATGGCACTGGTATTCGTATCATTTTGCATGCATGTAATCATACAAATGTGGGATACATCAAGTCTGCCGCACCTACTTGATGGTTAAAAGTGGCCCCGCCACTTTTAAAAGTCATTCCATGCATACTTGGGGTTTTTAAAAATAGTATGTACACATACTTGATGTTTAAAAGTGGTATGTGGACATACGTTTTTTTTTTATACGAGGATACATCAAGTATATGGACATACTCTTTTTTCTATACAAGAAACTTGATATAACAAGGTGCAAAAAATATGAGTTCCACTCAAAAGTTTTCATGGTTATCACTTTGAAAAATCTTATTTTGGGTATGTGTACATACTCAGAATGATAAATGGGTATGTACACACCTAAGATAGTTTGTGTACATACCTAAGATAGTTTATTTTTGAATGTTTGTGTACATACCTAAGATAGTTTGTGTACATACATTTTTGAATGATTCACGTGATATAACAAGGTGCAAAAAATATGTACATACCTAAGATAGTTTTTTGAATGTGGGAGTAACTACACCCGGGAATAGAACGGATTTTCTATATATATATATACATATATATATATATATATCTTTCTTGTGAACTACTATTCAATAGCCAGCCATAGAATAACTTATTCTGTGACCACTTTTTATCGTAATTTACGACATTCGTGTATAGTGATTTACGATATTTTGGTACGTGATTTACTACACTTTTACCATGAGTCTTTTTTTCAAAACATATGTGAATGCTGATGTCGTAAATTTGTTTGAATTTATCGTAAATTCGTGATAAAATTATCGTAAAACTGAAGTGGCTATAGAATAAGCTATTCTATAGCCGGCTATAGAATATACTCTCCGTATCTTTCTTTACTCCTTATTATTTGTCTTGTGACTTCACTTAGTCTGCGTGCGTCGCCTTCTCCCACAAAAAATTGGTGCGGACAGGTGGGACCACCTGGTTATTTGCATACGCGTTCGTCTGTTTTTCTTCCTCCTCGGTACGGAACATAGCGTACGAGCGCCTACGGCACCTCGTCCCCTTCCCAGTCCCGCCCTCCAGCGCGTCCCCTTCCCGATCTCGCGCTCAAGCGGTAGGAGCAGCGGATCCCGGGGACCTCCTCGCCGGCGCTCGACTCGCATGTCGTCAAGCCCGTCTCCAAGAGGCACCTCGCTGCCGTCCGCGCCCCTGCACCCGATCCCGGAGTCGTCCCGCCCCCGTGCGCGTGGAAGGCGGCAGGCGGTGGCGTCTGCGTGTGGAGGCGGCCATGGCTTCGGCGTTTGGAGGCAGGCTGCAGTGAGGATCTGTGCCGCAATTCCACAAGAATGAAACCTAATTCCTTGGCGCACAGATCGTCTACGTGGTCGCACATCGCCAATCGACGTCACCTTCGTGCCCGGGGCATGAGCTCCGCGGCGAGGGTCGTTGTTCCTTCTCTTCTCCTTAATGAAATACGCGCAACGCGCGTTCTAGAAAAAAAATCGCCAATCGACGTCTTGATCAAGGAGGACACGAGGGGGTCGGCGCGTATCCTCCACGAGCTGGAGCAGGCACAGATCCTCGACCAACTGGAGAAGACGCAGAGTCGTCGGCGCGTAGGTCTCCGGCGTTGTCTCGCACCCCTGTTGCAATTGTAACTACCTGAGGATGATGACCCCGCAGCCGCCCCTGCGCCCGACCAGGAGGAAGAGGAGGGGAAGACATCTTCAATGACAACTACCTAGGGATCTGGTGTGATTTAGGGTGGGTTCGATTAGTTGAGAAATTGAGGCCGCGTGATCTGACAAACCGATAATTTGGTAAACTAATTGATGCCGCTTTTGTCATCAGGGCGATTAATTGTTCTTTGATTGCTCTCTGTTTTCTTTTATCTTGTAAGGAACCCTGTTGTGGGTTATTGATTGTGGGTTGCGATTTGTTTCTGACCTGCTTGCAATTGTCTGCTTTTGCTTGTTCTGACCTGGCTGCTTTTGTGGTGATTTTCAGTGGGCTCGCGGGTTGGAATCTTCATCAGTGCATTCATGTGGATGTCCATGGAGAGCGGCATGTTCCGGGAGGCTGGTGTCGAAGCGGTATCAGGTCCAGCCACTCGGGTAAATACAGCATTCTCTTCGTGGTGAGTGGAAGAATCCAATGCATCGTTTCCCTTGTTTCAGGGATAGGTGAAAGATCGTTTTCATATACATAGTCCTCAGGGTGTCTGTCAGTGTAAAATCAAGTTGGTCTGATAAAATTAGGAACTTGCTCTGGTTGGGTTGTTTAGTGTTCATAACCTTTCGATGCATTGAACCACATGTTCGTGTACATAGCGAAAAACATAATAAGCATAATTAAGTTTTATGTCACCTGTATTTATGATAAAAGTAGTTTTATAAACATAATAAAGAAAAAGACACAGGCATGAGTAAAGATCATTAGCAGTTGTACCACATCAGTATGAATTGTACATTTTGTTTTCTATACTTTGGTTGATTTCCTCGCCTGCAGATTTTACAATCACTCCTATACCTGATAGTTTTGCGCCTGAATTTTAATGTTTGAGATGAAAGGGTAAGCCCTTGCCATCGTCGTCTGCAGCACGAGCATGGTGTTAAAAATGATTTGGGTTACAGCTGAGAACGGAGCGTCTGTGGCCAGCTGTATGAGGGTGAAAATGATTTAATCCGTACACATAACAAGAGCTTAGACTGACTCCAATAAGAGGAGGCAAACTCATTTTTGCCTCCCGGTTATTCGTTGTGACAACGGCATGCTTCAGCATACCTTATCTCGGGCCGTCCATTATGCTTTGAGATCCGTAAAAGACCGCCCCGTCCCGCGCACGCGTTGTCCACCGAATCCCTGCACTACAAGAAATATGACCTTCTATGACGAATATCTTATGACAATAGATCAAAACGTCATTGTTTATGACGTTTTATATGGGTTGGTTCTGTTTAGTGACGAAAAATAAGTGTACGTCAATAAGATCAGGCAAGAATCGTCATAAATTAGTCCAATGTAATATTGTGACGAACAGTGGACTGTCACAAATTTAGATGTTTGTCACTAAGTTTTCTTTTAAGCCATACTAGCAAGTATTGTGGGTCCCACAATCAATTCGGTAAGGAAGAAAGAACATGCTTCATTTCGTTTCAAATCCACAAAAAATATGTAACATCCTAATTTTTAAAATTTATAAGAAATGTAAAATTTTGTTAAATTTCATTAGGATGTGAGCTTTTTATTATGCAAAAGGTAATTTTCTATATTAAACTACCTAGTTTTGGTTGTAATGAAAATTATGCTATTTATTTTGTGCAGTTGTATTTAGGTTTTTACTGTGTACAAAAATAATTTCAAAATCATGTAAAAAACAATTTAGATTAGTCTATGGTATTTAACCAGGCGACGCATGGAAAGTCTTTTTTTTATATAGGACGCATAGAAAGTTTATACCAAAGTAAACATAAATTATTTCAAAATCTTAAACTGGCCTAACTAGGCCCAACTCACGACTTCACCTTCTCTCCTCTTTTTGAACCTCTCATTCCTGAATATAAGTGAAGTATCTGCTCGTGTACAAGATAGAAACACACCAACGCACACACACGAACACGCCTACACCTATACCCAGAAAAAAACCGCGTCCATCGAAAGATCATCAGGTCGAACAGGACCCAATGTACGACGAGAGACCACCTTCTCTCCTCTTGTTTCTTCTTTTTCCTGGTTGGGCCAAGCCACTGCGTGGGAGCAACCCTGAGGCCCAAGTAGCTGAGCCAGCCCAAGAGGGCTGCTGATATATGGGTCCCGCCTGATCATCTAAAGTTCTAATTTTTTTCTTTTGATTCGCAATTAAAACTTTAAACTTGTATAAGTTTCACATATGGTGTCCAAATGAGTAGATTCTTTTTTAAAAAAATTATAAAATCATGATCTATCATATGGATTCATCTACATTCTGCTGATTATGTTACATTTTGCACTTCTACATTGAATCATTAATGATCACTATTCACTAGTTGATTCACTTTTTTGTAACTTCCCACAACTGTTGATTTTGGGAATGATTTTTTGCGAACATCTACACCTTATATATATCTACATACATCCTTTTTTGTGAAATTTTTAAAGCATCTAGATCAATAGGTGTTTCACTTGCACCGAATTTGCATATAAACCTATATGTTATCGGTGAGAAGTAGGGTTGTAGTAGACATATAATTTCAAAAGTTTTTAAAAAAATCCAAAAAAATGACCAAGGTTGTATTTGACATGCAACACGCTCACAACAAGTTTGAGCTCATAAATCAATATATTTCCGGATATAAAAATGACAAAAGAAAATGAAAAAGTCACTATTTCTTTGTCTTTTTTGTACCTATCATCCTATGATGGTATTGTACCTGAAAATTGGTGGAGAGATGTAATGAAACCACCTGTACCTACGTTAAAGTTTTTAGGATTTCTAAAAACTCTTAATCCATGTGCACTTAAAAATATTGTTGTCACACAAGTTAATTTTAAACACACATACATGGACAAAAATTTGTTAAAAATTTCTAACAAATTAATGTAGGTTTGAATGTACTAGTTAAATCCTCAGAACAAGTTTGAGTCCTAAATGCAGCATATTTTCGGGGATTAAAAAAAGACAAGAAAAAGAATTATATGGGCGCCTTCCCGAAGGGAAAACGCATTCTCTGATGATGCCTTCGTCCAGCCCACTGACGGATGTGGCCCATTTGTCTGTTCGGAGCGCTCGTCAAAAATTGTTTCACGCGAAATTACAACTTTGTCCATAATGGCATGCAATATCTACCGCAACATCAAGGGTAAACTGGACAATATTTGCGGCAAGTGTTGCAGAATCAAACAAAACTGTGGCAAGTGTTGCATTTACTAAAAACTCACCGATCACAACATCTGGAGACTCTTCAGCATCAGCAGCATCAATGTGGTTCACACGTCCTCTTCCATAGCTCTGTGTCTTCCTCTGTTGTCCAGAGCCCTGAGGTGCGTTGCGGCTAGCACCAGACCTTGCTGCTGCGGTTCCTGTATTGGCCTGTGATCCTCCGGTGTTCTGCAGGAGAGGGCATCTTGCAATCATGTGACCAGGGTCACGGCAGTTGAAACAAGCACGAGCTGGTGGTGCTGCTTGGTTGACAGTGCTGGCACTCCTCTGAGGTGCAGAGTTGTTGTTTGTGTGATATGACTGGGTAGGCTGCTTCTGTTGCTGTCCAGCACTAGATGAACGGTACTGCATGGTTGGCTGACGGCATGACTTCTGGAAGTTGTCATACCACTACAACAATTTTGACTTTCTATGACATTTTACTTTAGTCACAGAAGGTCTGAAATTTGTCATAACTGACCTTCTATGACTTCTTAGTGACAAAAATCACTTAGTCATAGAAGGTGTGTAGCTAATTACTTTCTGTGACATTTTCGTTATTTTTGTCATAATTTTATGACTTTTTGCAGAAATGTCATAACTGTTTATGACAATTCAGAAAATGTCACAATCAGTTTATGACACTCATAAATATGTCATAAAATTGCATGACAATTGCGATTTTTGTCATTACCTATTGGACCGGACCTGGCTGTTTTGTGGCCCATTACTTTCGCGGGCCTTTTAAATTCAGCCCATTAATTTCTTAGGCCTTTTAACTTTCAGCCCATTAATTTCGAAGACCTTTTTACTTTCAGCCCACTAATTTCGCAGGCCCTTTTAACTTTCAACCCATTAATTTCACAGGCCTTTTTACTTTCAGCCCACTTAATTCACAGGCCTTTTTACTTTCGCCCACTTAATTCACAAGCCTTTTTACTTTCGGCCCACTTAATTCACAGGCCTTTTTACTTTCGGCCCACTTAATTCACAGGCCTTTTTACCTATTTATTTCAGTCCATTTTCCAGGCCTTTTATTTCAATCTATTTTTTCAGGTCCAATTCAAGACTGGCCCATTAAGCAATCAACAGATCTGATCCAAGCCCAGTTTTATACCGAATCAGCCCAATAATGAATCTTACAGATGTCAACATCCAACATTACATGCAGATTGCACTTACCACATGATATAAAAATTGCAATTCCCACATTACATACAGGTCCCACTTCACAAAATTCATCACATACAAGATACCACATCCCAGATCAGGAAAACATAAGAGTAAAAGACGAGCATATTTCTTCCCTAACTCGAAGTCAGAGGCAGCTACATGCTAGCACTCATCAAAATCAGCATATTTCTTCCCTAACTCAAAGAGCATCATCCACAAGTTTTCTCCATTCGTCGGAACTGGAATGGAAAAATCCTACCTGTAGATCAAGACAGCACTCCAATTGGGCGAACAAAGCAGAACCAACCTGCAGGGTAATGGTTGGGAAAAAGGCATAATGGTCAGGAAAAAGGATGTGAGAAACATAACAAATTAACAAGACTAACAACAATCTGTCAAAAAAGGCCACCTTCTTGATTAAGACGGCCAAGTAGCTTCAAAGTCAAAAGCCATTACATGAATTAAAAAGGCTAGTGGCCAGCATTAATAGCAAAGTAAGAGTAGCCAGCAGGACCAATTGCTTACTTCAAAGAATATACAATGCACAGGCTACTATAATGAGTTGGAACAGCACTGTTATGACTAATGCATTTCCATAGATGGTCAACTCCACTACAAAGTAACAGCATATGTGGATTTTCGAGTGCCTAACACAAACACAAACCAAATCTTCAAGCTCCACAAATGTTTTAAGCAAGCAAAACAGGGTATCAGGTAGTTAACATCTAGCGATCAATTCAGTGTACACAGTTATCAACTTCAGTAAGCTATCATTAACTGAAATGGCATAACAGAGCAGCGACAGTAGTGTCCTAGAATAGAGAGATTAAAGGGAGTGAGGCTAGAGGACTTATCTATAAGCTTCGAGGCAGCAAGTAATACCTAGGCTCAACCACGATGTAGGGACGAGTAGCTGCAGCACTTATCGAGTGAGTCAGATTGAAAAAAAGACCAAAATTAAAACACTCTACAACGAGTGAGCAAGGCAACTGGTCCGGCATTTCAGCAAGCACCTCGTGTGCACAACTCCACTACAAAGTAACAGCAGCTGCTCATGCTCTCGATGTGAGCAAGCCAGCCGGTGCATCATTTCGGCGAACACCTCGTGTGCACAACGTTGACAGGCAACAATTCAAAACAAATGGCCGTAGCCAGGCACATATGTTTGAGTTCGTGGCTCACCTGGACGCGCTCCCGCCCACGGAGGCGGCACGACACCAACCCGCCCACGGACAGAAGCAGTGCGGCTCGGCTGCGGGAGGTCGATGCCGGTGATGGTGACCGCCGCCGGATCCAATCAAGGAGGGAAGCCGCGTGAAGGGGAGGCCGCGTGAACGCCTTCCTTGCGCCGCAGATCTCGTCATCAGGGAAGGGGAGGGAGGCGGAGTCGACGCGGAGGTGGATCTCGTCCTCTTGCTCCTCCCCGCGCCATCCTCAATCAGCGCCGCCTGCCGCAGCACCACCTCGTACACGGCCTCCTCCGACGCCGTCCTCGCCGCCGCCGGCGCGGCCAACGCCGTGGCGAGGCTGCTGCTGGCGCGCGGCAGGGGCCGGGGCCGGGCCGCGCCGCCCGAGGCAGGCCATGACTTCGCAGCGCAGGACATGACGAGCCACGGCGTCGCACGCGCGTCTTGGGTGCTTGGCCGGGCGGCGTCGCAGTCCTGGGTGCTTGGCCGGGCAGCGTTGCCTCGGGACCGAGCTGCTTGGCCTCCGCTGCTGCTGCTTGGGGTTGGGGCCGAGAGAGAGAGAGAGAGAGAGAAATGAGAGAGAGAGAGATGAGCGAGAGGTGGAAGGAGGAAGGAGAGGCCCCCGTTCGGTGAATATTTTTTGGGGACGGATCCGGGTGCTAAGTTTTGGACCAATAGGAGGCCACAATTTTGAAGAGATGGATTGCTGACGTGGCCATTGTGTTTTCTTGTTTTCTTTATGCATTTATTTTGAGGTATTAAACAATCTCAAATACAAAAGTTGTCAACTACAAAGTTTGAGATTTCGTGAAGTTCTACAAATTTCATTTTGGTAGTTTCTCGATCCGAGATCGTTTACAAAATTTGAATTTCAAATTTAAAATTTGAGAAACTTCAAATTTAAAATGATACATATAAAAATGATTT
Organism: Eragrostis nindensis; assembly: GCA_012490785.1. NCBI lineage: Eukaryota > Viridiplantae > Streptophyta > Magnoliopsida > Poales > Poaceae > Eragrostis > Eragrostis nindensis. The sequence continues at coordinate 189,526 of JAAXCT010000916.1, forward strand.
TCAAAAATTCCACCAAAATTAGTGTTCATTTGGATCGACCAGATACACATTCTTACCAAATTTTACCCGAAGTTGCAACAAACTTTGTGAGATATAAAAAAGAGAAGAAATGAGTGCATTTTTCAATTGTTTTGTCGAATTTTATCTCCCGAAATATAACGAATTTTGAGCTGATTTTTGGTTTGTGGCTGTTCCACGTCAACACCAACCCATGGTAATTTTGGTTATTTTTTTTGAAAAACATTCCACCAAAGTGTGTTCAAAATGGACTACTCCTCACTTACCACATGGAAGTTTCACTCATATTCAAGGAGAAGTGAACAACTTCTAAAATTCAAGCTTCAAAAAAATTGTAACATAATTCTCTTGTGTAGAGATGCTTTAGTTCTCCATCTCCACAAAAATTCATGACCGGAAACATTTTCTTTCGAGATTTACAAAAATAACAAAATTTTGATAAAAAATGGCCAGCAGTTATTTAGGGATACGGCACAGCTATATTATATAAAGAAGTTCTTTATATTCTACAAATAGGTAGATAATATTTTTATCAACGCGGAGGAAAAAAAAGAGGTTATTTGGACTTTGTATGCGAAATATATACAACTTTTAAGATTCAGCAATGAATCAAATTGAGAAAAAGAGTTTGGGGCCAAGAACTGGAGAAGAACTGGTGGGATCCACCTGTCGGTGGCACAATGAGAGAGGAGTGGGCTGGGCTGCTGGGCCAGAGAGGAGTGGTGGGAAAAATGTCCCGCGTGGAAAAATCCTGCCGCCTTTCTCCTTGCGTCATTGCAGCAGGGCCCACCAGCAGCGACGTTGCCTCTGGTTCCTGCACCGACTCCAGCACTCCAGGCCGTGCGCGCATGCTGGAGGCCCAACTCCAAGCCACGCTACTGCATGTGGAGCCCAAGACGAGCGCGCGCGCATGTGAAGGCCAGCAGCTTGGACTGGAATACGTGCACGACCCAGCTACAAAGTGACGGGCTGCACAGCTGACGCGCAGTGCATGGCCTGCTCGGTAGAAGCCAGCTGACACAGCAGCCTATGTCCATTGCCGCTGGAGATTAAGGAATAAATAAAGCCCAGCCAGCATGTTTTGTAGTTGTCGGCCCAATATAAAAATCCTGAAGGTGCACGGGAGGTCCATTGCAATTTGGAAATTTAATTTTTAATAAATCATCTTGAAGTAAATCTTCTAGTCCACGCCATCATTGTTAATTTGTCCTTGATTTGATATAATTCCTGCAAAACATACTAAAACACAAACTCGTGGAACTAGTTAGTTTTAAATAATTTTCTTAGCATGTTTGTTTGTGTGCCCTCTTTTATGTAATAAGTAGGCGGTAAAAATACGCTAATTATGACCGCCAACAGGAAATTTTGGGCTGCTTATAGGCCCATCCGTAAAGTTTAAAGGTTGCTGCCTTTCTAGTGCTTTTGGGCTTAATCTCTAGCATTGCTTGGAAAATTTTTATTTTTTTAAAACATGACATGTGGGTCCCACTTGACATGTTGTGGGACCAATCCACATGTGGGCCACGTGTGCATGATCTAAAGAAATTATTACCAAAAACTCCCATTTTATCAATTACATTTTGCTTTTATTTTTCGAATAAAAAATATATGTGGGTCCCGCGAGACAGGTATTTGACAGGTGTGCCACTCAATGACAATTCACATCTGTCATAAATTTTGGTGTAAAATAAAGAAAATTTGCTAATGACAATTCATGTTTGTCATACCTGTTGTGACATTTATTTTTTGCCAATTATGACATTTTTGTTTGTCATAATATAATGACGTCTTGATTTATGACAATTTTGCGGTCAAATTTAATGACATATCTTGGGTTTTGTCATAAAACACCCTATTTCCTCAAAAATGTCATAAACCTAACAAGCTTTATGACATAACAATATGTTGTCATCAGAAAAATGTCATAGAAAGTCACATTTGTTGTAGTGTACCTTGGCTTCTGGAACCTTTCCTGCTGCTTAAACTTCTTAGCTTGGAACTTGCGCTTGCGCTCGGTAGTCAGGTCAGAGCGAGCATCTTCCAACAGTATGGCTCTATTCATAAGAGTATTGAAGTCTGGGTAGATATGAGTGATTAACTGGGTCTTCAACTCAGTATGCAATCCCTTCCTAAAGCGGTCCTGCTTCTTCTTATCAGTGTTGACTTCATCGGGTGCATAGCGTGCTAGCTTCATGAACTTCTTGATATACTGATTAACAGTCATAGGTCCTTGCTTCAGTGCACGGAACTCATCAGCTTTCATTTCCATAATTCCTTCAGGGATATGGTAATCTCTGAAAGCTTGCTGAAATTCCTGCCAGTTGATAGCACTTGGGTCACCAACTGCTTCACGGTAATTGTCCCACCATTCACCAGCGGCTCCAATCAGCTGGTGTGAAGCAAGTGTAACTCTCTTGGTCATTTGCTGCAACAATGTCCAACTTCTTGTTGATGTTTCTCAGCCAATCATCTGCAGCCAACGGGTCTTCGAGTGTGCTATCAAAGACTGGAGGCCTAAGCCTCATGAATTCTCCCATCTTGGTAGGTGGCTGTCCACGGTGTTGGTTTGCTGCAATAACTTGCAAAAGTTGAGTCTGAGTGGCCATGACATCAGCTACGGTTGCAGGTGCACGTGGCAGCTCTTCCTCTTGGTTGTTGTTCCCATCTTGGTTGTTTTCTTCATGGTTGTCACTCAGTTCATTTTCACCATGTTGGCTTCCTTCTTGTTCAACCCTTTCATTCCTTCTTTCTGCCTCAGGGGTACGTTCACGTCTGATGTGTTGTCTTCCTCTGGCTGGAGCTCTTCCACGTCCTCTGCCTCTTGCAGGACGTTCTAGTTCTTCATTGTTCTGCTCCCTGTTCTGATGAACTTGGCGGTTGTGGATGCGGGTGGATCGCTTAGGAGGCATCCTATTGATGCTATTATTATAATTAGTTATAATGTACTGATCTTGGTTTAAGAGCACACAATATCACTCATGCAAAGATCCAAATAAAACATCGAACACACCATACAAGTCTTAGATTACAATCATAGGGTAGGGTACATAAGGGGATTAATACAACATGCTACTTTGATTGTGACATAACTAAGGGTTACAACTGATTACTACGATCGATAAACTAGACTAGCTAGATTAGAAGCTACAACTGCAAGTCTCCTTATTGTTGGGCCATTTGTAGTCGTCGAGGCACTAGGTGGCGGGTGAAGCTGCAACTGTGTCAGTGGGGGTGTCCTCCATAGGCTCAGTCTCAGAGGGATCCTCCTCAGGCTCGGTGTCATCACTGGAACTGATGTAGCCTCCACAAGGGGTGTGGGTGCTCTCAACTGTAGTCTCAGCTAGCTCCTGTTCCATAGCAGCTTGGGTTGTTGAGTCAAGTCTTGGTGCAGAGGGTGGTAGTGCAGGGCGTCCTGCGAGTGTCTTGGTGAAGGCGCTCTTCTTGGCTACCCTTCTGACCTTGTATCCAAAGTACCTCAACTCTGGCTCAGGTTCAGGCATCTGCGTCCCACGAGAAGCAGTGTCGATGGTGTCTTCTGGTAAGTCTAGGACAGTGGGCATCACTGTCTCATACTCCCCATGGCAAGTGAGGACACGAACAATCCCGGGAGTTGGCTCAATCTTGATCTTCGACTTCCTCATACCATTGCCTTTCTGATAAAGAATGTTCAGTTGTTCTATATGCTTCTTGGTCCTGTCACTCATCAACTTTGCCATTCCTTCAATGACCTCATGGTATCCTAGTTTGGCATTGCTTGCTTCAGCACGTTCCACTTCCAAGGTCTTCTTCAGAGACTCAATCTCATCTTCAAGGGCTCCTTTTGTACGCTCTGACTGTGCAGCGTAGTAATGAGAAGCCTCCAACTGTGCTTTCAGGCGGTCGGTCTCATTCTGTGCATCTTCATACTTCTTTGTAAGGTTGTCAGCCTCATCGCGAGTTTCCTGCCATTGCTTCTTCCAAGACTGGCAGCGCTCGATATCCTCTAACCATCGATCATGGACATTCTGATGGTGGCAATCAAGGGACTGTAGATACAACGCTGTCTCTACCAGGCAATCACTCTCTTCGGTGCGGGTTGGTCCTTGGAGTGTGTCCATGCGATGCTCCCATACTGGTCCTTCAATGTCGGATGGAGGTAAGTACTTGATTGGTGTGATTCCTGACCGTCCCATAAGGTGCTCACAGATTATTGCGGCTGCAACTCTAGCTATTTCTTGTATGGCATCCTCACGTCTGGCTCCAGTAATCTCCCTGGTGAAGGGCTCAATAGGTGAGTCTTCATCCTCTATGTGTACATGGATGCTGGCATCACAGCGAGGAACTCCTTCTTCATAGTACTCTTTCCAACGGTAGTGGATCTTGTCTTCAACATCGAAGTGCCACAGGATTCGGCGGAGGGTCATGGGAAAACCACCTTCAAGTCTAGCGCAGGTGTGGGTCCATCCATCTTCATCAACGTGGCCTTCTTCGTATTCCATCTGTTGGATAAGAGGTTCAGGGGAGGTTAGTAAAAGATCTTTGATAAAAATTGGAGCTTAGGCAAGAAGTAAAATGATAGTTTTTGTAAGAAATAGTTTTTATAGTCAAAATAAGTTATCCTAAGTCGAACAAATCTTAAGGGTCTCGTCCTACGGTCAAGTATGGCTCTGATACCATTCTGTCGGACCCTATTTCTGGAATCCACGTGTTTACCGTACCAATCCCTGGATCAGTAGTTGGTACACACAAACAAAGTGTTTCATTGCACATACACGAATAATTATTACATCCCATAGGGTTCAAATCATGGTCTTAAGTTACAAACCAGATAAGGGCTAGCATACTAGCCTGAATACAACAAACTTGAAAGGGAAACACAACTAAACACCACAGGCAAACTTGAGCAGACGTCGACCCTATTCGTCATTATCGTCGCCAACGTCGTCTTCTTCTTCTTCTTCTGAAGTAATAGCAGCAAGAGTGAGTACATAAGATACTCAACAAGCCCTACACTACTCAAGGGTATGCATTCATGCATATTTGGTCTTAGCAAGGAATATGCTATATGGTTTATTTGCGGAAAACGCATTTTATGCAAGGTTCAGCATTTCAAGGATCATAGATAAAACAGGAGAGTTTGATTGTCTTATTTTAGTTGGTTGGCCCTGGGGGAGAATGATTCAATCCCGCCAGTTCCCAAGTTTTAGTTGGGCCTTCTGACTCAATGTCATAGCGACCCGGCACACTTGCCATCATTTCAAAAAACACGGGCGTCTAATACGCCCACTCACACGCCAAAGGATATAAGAGGGTGGCTAATTAATGTGATCTCATAACATTAATGTGCCATATGCCGTGACAACGTCCAATTGATTGAATTTTACACTCTGCAGAGGTTGTACATCTTTTCCCACAGGCTATGCACTCTTGCGCGAGAGAGCAACATAACGCCTTATCCATCTTCTCCGAGTAGTCCCACAAGCTCACAACGGAGGGTAAAACAGGGGTTACTAAGGATTAAGCACGACACTAAGGTCACAAAGTGCGGGGATTTCACTCCCAAATAGCCGGCAACGAGCGTTCAATACTCGATGTATTTTACCCCAACCAGTCCGCTGCTACTACTAGCCACCAGGTGAAACTTACTTGCAAGAGTACCAAGAAAGTAAATTACGCCATACCCATCCCATGTTCATCACCATCACCTAACACAAGTTTTGCTACTCCCATCCCCATATATTAACACACACCACCAAAATCATTTTAACGCATTTATAAAAGTAAATATATGAGTAAAGGTGTGGCAATGTAGAAACATTGCGGGATCCTAAGCCATTTCTAGTAGCAAGGGTGAATTACGCCATCATTTAAATATAAGCATTAAATGACGGTGTATCCTAGGGTTAACAAGGTAACGGTAAATTAAGGGTAATCAAGGACTAGATATTCATGCTAATTAATTCGCATCAATATCGTAAAGCAAGTAGTGCGAAAATAGTAGGATCAATCATGATCAAGGAGAAGTAGAACTTGCCTTCAAAGTTCGGGTCTGAATCCTCCTCGTATCTCTCGTTCTCTAGGTTGTCCTCGTGCTCCTCATGGTCTACACGTAACAACACTAAGTGAATACTAACGTAATAAATCAATAGAACTAAATAAAATCCAAATCAGAAGCAAATGAAATAAAAGAGAGAAATCAGAGAGGTTTCTGGAGAATCCAAGGGTAGAAATGTGTTCTACAGGCCATCTACTATTTTTGGGTATTTTTGGGGATTTTTCCTATAACGGGAAAGGCTTGAACTGAACTTTTGTGTTCACTAAACCGTGTGGCGCTAGCGTTTTCTATGCGGCGCTGAGGCTGACGTGTGGGTCCGTGGCGTCAGTGAGACGCACTCAGTGCGCGCGGGTGCGCGTAGCGGAGCAGGCGCGGCTGCGGGTCCCACGGGACACGTGGCGTGCCTGGGTTGGCGGAGCGGGGCGCGCGGTGGGGGCTCACCCGAGAGCTCGCCGCCGGTGGTTGTGCTGCTCGGGGGAGGGCGCGGTGTGGACGCGCGTGAAGGGCTCGGCGAGGCGGAGCTCCGGGGTAGGTCAGCGCGCGCGCGGGTGGCCGGAGACGGGGCGGCGTGCTCGCCGGATTTGGCGGCGCGGCAGTGCGATGGCGGAGGTGTGCGGGGAATGCATTTGGTGAAGTTTGTGCTAGTGCAGAGGGTGCGGGAGGGCGTGGCGAGTGCGGGCGACATGGTGGCGAAGCCAGGATCGCCATGGTGGCGGCTGGCGACGAGGTGAGCGGCGGCGCGCGGCTGTGCGCGAGGAACGCGTAGCCGTGGCTCGGGGTACGGTGGTGCGATGCATTGTGGAGGTGCGGGAGGCTCAGAGCTTCGTGCTAGGCTAGTATGTGGAGGGGAAGAGGGCTCGCCGGCGATGAATTGCGCGGCGGCCGGAATTGGGGAAGTAAGGGGGATTTGGGCGATTGGGCGGTGATGGAGGCGATTACTCACCGTGGTGTGGTCGGGGAAGGGCGGTGAAGTGTGGCGGAGCTCCTTGGGGGTTTATATAGGCTCGCGGATGGCCGGAGGGGCGGGAACGCCGGGATGGCGACGAGGTCACGCGTGCGCGCGTGCTCGATGGCCTCGGGCATGGGCTATGGCCTCGGAACTCGGGGTTTGGCAGGGAGCGGCGCGTCATGGAGGAGCGGCAGCAGCTTCGGCGAAGCTTCGCTCGGCCGGAAGCTCGTGGAGTTTGGAATGGCGGAGGGGAGCTCGGTTCCATGGCCGCCAAGGCGGCGACATGCGCGCATGGCCGTGGTGCTTTTGCAGGCGCACGAGCTCGGGCTTTTGCAGGCGGGGTGCGGCGTGGGGTGCTCGACGGGACGGCGCAGTTTTCGTGGGCGGCAAGGTGCAGACGTCGGGCGACACGCGACGAGGAAAGGCTGCGGCGCGGCGCCGGCGCGGCGCGAGGTGGGAGACGACGGCGTCGTCCGCGCGGGCATGGGCCGAGGTGGGTTGGAGGCGGTCGGGCCGGGGAGAAGGGAAGAAGAAGAACGCACGGCCCAGCAGAGGGAAAAAGGGGATTGGGCCAGGGAGAAACGGCCCAAAAGCCGGGAGGGAAACAGAAATCTTTAAACATTTCCAGAAACGAATAAATCGATAGAAAATCCAAATCAAGTCCAAATCAGTTCAAATAATTTCGAGAAAATTTGTAAATTCAAATCTTAGATCTAGCAACCATGTTGACAAGTTCCATTTTTAATTCCTTTCAGAAATTCCCACTTTTCTAATTTGTTAAGCTTAGTAAGTTTAAGCTTTTATTTTCAAAAATACTAAGTGTAATCCTAAAATTCTATGAAATTTTTCAGGAGTGATTTTGTTACTTCCATTGTTAAAATTTGGGATGTGACACCTGCCCCCTCCCTCCTCTTTTTTTTTTTTTTTTTTTTTTTTTTTTTTTTTTTTTTTTTTTTTTTTTGGCGAGGGTGCCCCCTCCCTCCTCTTCCTCAAGCCGAGCTCGTCGTCCTCGCAACCATCTCCTCGCCCCCTCCCTCGTCTTCCCCGCGCCGAGCTCGTCGTCGCCGCGACCAGCGGCTCTCCACCTCCATACGCTTCCTCGAGCCGAGCTCGTCGTCCTCGCAAACAGCGCCTCGCCCTCCTCTTCCCCGCGCCGAGCTCCTCCTCCCCGCGATCCCCCCTCTGTCCTCTTCCCCGCTCATCTCGCGGTTGCAACAGACGGGCTGCCGTAATTAGGGTTGGCACTTGCAACATCAACAATGAAATACTCGTACATGAGGAGGAACAAGGTTAATCCCTGGTCAATTAGTTCAATACATTTGTATATCTGCGCCACTAGACTTCGATTTGTAGTTCTTACCCCCAGTTTTGTTTCAATCTCTTGCAGTTTGGTGGCTTCCATGGCCAGACGCATGATTTCAGGCGTCGCTTCGTCCTCAACCTCTAGGACAGCTGCAGTTGATCCCACCGTGCAACCAGAGCTCCAGTGTGGTTGCGGTTTACCTGCAGTTAATCGCACGGCTGGAACAGCCAGAAATTACCTTCGTCGGTTCTTCAGCTGTCCCAGAGGGGTAAGATTCATTCACATAGTTTTGATTCGGAATTTCGTGCTAGTTTCTAGACGTTGATGATATCTTTAACCCATTGCAATGGATATGCACACCACCCTCGAGATTTGGACAGATAGTGAATACTTAACTTGCTAACATTTAGTTTCCTGAGATCTTTAACCTTCTTGCACACCACCCTCAATCTTTAACCTTCGTGCATATCTCATCATACGGACAAATACAGATTGTTTCCTGAGATCTGAAGTATATCACTTACATTTGGTCCATGTAACAATACTTAATCATTCTTAATTAGGGATTATAACCAATCAGACTCCCCCCTTTTGCAATTATTCATCACACCACCATCCAGTTCTGTACAGAATCATTCTCCCCTCTAATTTTTGTACTTTAATGTTTATTTTTATTTACTATCAGTTGATCTCACTTTGGTTCATAGGAGTCTGGCTGTCATCTCTGGATATGGGAGGATTTGCTTTTCAAGTTTGTTGAGGAAATAAATGCATACACTAGGTGTTCCACTATCGATTATCTGAAGGTACAGCTTCAGGTTTGCCGTTGGCAAATTTTAGAAAAGGACAAATTGATTGAGGGTCAAACAAGTGACTTGATGAGCAAGGACGACGAACTGAAATCTGTATCAGGGAAGATTTCTGAATCTGAATCCAAGTTACTTTTATTGCAAAGGTCAAACCGGCGGCTGAAGCTTGTTCTGTTCTCTTTGTTTCTGCCTGGATATTGAGGATGGCTTTCAATCAGTGAGCAGAGATGTATCTTTCTAGATATCGCTCATAGTGGTATCTGTCATATAGCTAGTTAAGTATTCGTTTAGTGCAGCAATGGGTTTCTCGTGTAGATTGCATCACTGACCAGGCTCGTTCATTGTTAAGGTAGTCTGTTTGTCTAACTGATGTTGGTGTTGTATTCGTAGCACTATCAGCTTAGTTAACACTGACCTCATTTTGTTGTCTCCGACTATACACAAACCTGGATGTACTGGGTGCATTTATTTATGAATGTTTCTGATTGCAGTTTTTATATATTGGACCTCATGAGTAAGTATGGCTTGCTCTTGCCATCTGTGTTGTATCCTTTCAAGACGCCTTACTGATGGAATGGATCTCGTCAGAGTTTTGTGATTAAAAGCTTGTAGTATGTGGCTAGGTTGAATTTTTTTTTTTTTTTTTTTTTTGGAAAGAGCAACCGAACATTGCAAGAGCTTCATGTTGCCAGATGTTCTCTTTGACAGTTATGTTGTGCCCTATTGTACCGTGCGTTACCTTCATATCTTAAAGGGGAAATTGGGATCTACAACCGTTTTGGTTTGTCTCTTTTTTTTTAAGTCATATTCTTTCTGGAGTAAATAGCCACAAGGCTCACAGTGCGTTCACCTTCAAGTTCTGGGCGGACCGTCTTATAAAAGTGTTGACACGAGAACCAGACATGGCAGCTCCTATTTATATGCTCTGCAGCTGACCACTTATTTCATTGCGTAACAGAGTTAGATAATATTATTTTCTACCATTACGAAACCACTAACCGGGCATATAGGAAAATAAGTTATACATTGTGATATGCACACACGTAAGGATTACGTGCAGCAACCTTTTGTGGCCCGATCTTCACGGTGGAACACATGAAAAACTTGATAACTATCGTTGCATGACCTGACGGAGAGGTGGCGCACCACGAGATCTTGCACCCGCGACGAACCACCGAGACAGCCGCCCTTCCACACACCGACAAGAACCTGCCCACGCAATCACACCATATAGATGTGAAGCACGAACAGGGTGAACCGAAGTTCGGTGTTCTACAATCCCCTCAGGAATCGAAAGAACAATTGTTGCAAGACACTCGTGCCTCACTAGTTCCGAATATTCTCTCCATGGGAGGAGAACACACACTAGGTGTCTATATTTTCATAATCAAAAGTCTCTTTACATTGGAGGATTACATGAGTATTTATACTACGAGTAGCATGTGAAAAGTTGTGACATTAATCTGAGTGCTATCCACCATATAAAAGGTCTTCTTGACTCTTGATTTGCTGCTTGAGTGGAGTATCCAAAAGTCTTTTCAATTTTCGCGCAGGAACTTGGCTGCATGGCAGCATCCACTAAACTGACCATAACTCCTTGCACAGAAGTCGAAATGTCAAACGGTTTGTTGCATATGAAAATAGATTTCAATATCATTCCAAGGATATGTCACATGCACGCTCAGACCTTATAGATTAATTTTGGTGTAGCTGCAAACTTGAACAACATTCTTGTGTTTGTGATGGCCCCTATGGATGATAATTCCTTTTCATTTGCATATCACATTGTCATGGCAGGGCAAGATGACATTATTTAACGAAATAGTACTTGTCTTTACAAATTCGGTCTGCCTTAACAAACAGTTCTCATTTTAGAGCATGTCTTAACATCCAGAAAACACAATGCTAATTACTCGAATCCAGGTTCTTAGTTATACATGTGGCATCATCATCGCCCAATTGCCACTTGGCATATACGGCTCTTCAAGCTTCATTGGATGTCACCGTTGAGGCTGAAATCAATCGCCGTAGGTTTCACTAATTTAGTTCTTTCTCGGTCTTAGAGTCCACTGCCCCTGGGTAGTCATTAGTTTTTATGTTAAATATTAATGAAACAATGGTAAATGTGGCATTAATCAAACTGTATCATTGATGAAGTACATCACCTGCTCTCGAACAGGCAATAGCAGCTCACTGTTTGAGTGCAACCTCAACAGATTCAGGTGGATGACCCATGTTACGAAACATCGTCAGTACCTGGTGCAAAAGAGACCACCTGTAGAACTGTTCGCCGCCCTGCAGCACCATTTTGACAATTGTTTAAATTCCAGTGTACAAAAGATTTGTATCCACTAAATAAAATTTGAGAAGTAATACAAAGCAATAATGGAATTTTAGGTTTTGGTGATACCTTTGGCAAAATCCTTGTTAGACTATTCCCATCGAAGTATCTTGCATAGAACATGGTGTTGAAACCTGAATTACCACTGCACAAAAGAATAAGTATGGTCAGTAATAATATTACACTAATGCGGACGCCAAAAAGAATTTGTGTACTACTTCTAAATTTATACTAATCAGCGATATGGATTTGAGTTACCAGTGTCCATCTGCTCCTTCAATTGTTGCATACTCTGTTTCCCATGTCAGCATGTTGCAATTCGGTGAAGGGAAGAACTTTTGCTTGCAGCTGAAAAAAGCCCTCTGTAGTGTGGCTATAATTTCCTTGTGCTTATTAGCAACAGCCGCTTTCCCACTCGGCATTTTGCATGGGTCCAATATTATGACAACTCTCCTTTTGAAATCCCATACATACAGGCACCAATCCCATTCAAGCAACACTGGGGCAAACACCTGTAAAACAAGCTGTATGTGAGGATACAATAATTTGTCCATGATATTGTGATATAATATCTACACAACAGAGGTATTTACCAGTCTGCAGTCACCAATGTCGTAACATATATGGTACCCGGTGAACATCTCTTGGATTTCTTCATCTTCAACAGAGAAACCCCCCTCTAACACCTTGCGCTGATCAATATGTAAAAGTCATTTTTTTGTTTCCACATTAATGAATTCGGAGGTTCAAGTATTGAAATTATAGCAAGAAAGCACTCACAGCGAATGCAGTTGGCAGGAAGTGCCTCCACCTTTTTTCACTATAAGTAACATATAATTCATCGTCCATTTGGTGGTATAGACGCACTACAGCATCTATTGTTGCAGCATTGAAGTTCATGCTACCTCCAAACATTATTTGCAGTGAGCGACCATCAATCATGAGCTCTCTTGGTACATCATGATTGTACCAGATCCTGATAAGTATTGAAAAAACATTTAGTCAGCACATTAATCATCATATCTGTAGAAATAGCCACATATTTAGTTTGTAAGCATGTTTGTTATATTACCTGTCTTTTTCATCTTCAGATAGATCTCCGACAGCATTCATCAGTGCGAATACAGAAGCCAAAGGTGGAGCTGGATGCATCAGGTCAAATACCAGAGGCGACACACCGAATTCTGATTTTGGTATCCATCTTGCAGCATTGAATGGCACTCCTTGCACAATGATTATCTCTTTGTCATTTTGCTCATGAGATGTCTGCCCATGCTCATTATTCTCTTTGTAAATGACCATAGCTCTAGAGTTTGATGCTTCTGAATCATGATACACTACCAGCTCACCACCACATGCATCTTCCATCTTGCAGTCTTCATCTGCATTTTTATTGGCAGTTAGAGAAAACCTATTTTTTCAATTTGTTACAAATTATGAGCCAATAGCAGTATTTCGTTGTGATGTCATTACCTTGCATAATGTAGTCCAATGCAGAACGGTATGCATGATGTTCTTCCTCATCAACGCAGTTGTTCCTTAGTCCAGGTTCAAACAATTGCTGAATTCCTGTGTCAACCAAATTTCAGGTCTAAGATATATCGCATAACAATTAAGCTTTATGGTAGTATTGTCATCAACTGTGTAAATGGAGCATACCTATTTCGGCCACCTCAATCTGCATTTGTTCATATATCTCAATCTCTTTATCCTTGCTCCATCTCCCACAGCTATCTTCCTCTGGAGGCATATCTACATATTTTATACTGGTTAGTTTATATAGTTTTGAGTTGCAGATGAGTAAGCTACAAAAATAGAACACTTGGTCAATATCTCGTACCATTCCAACACATTCCTGGGTGAGTCGCCGTCTCGGAGCCACTGCTTCCATTGTAGCACAATCCAGGCTCTGACCAGTCATCATCATTTTCACGCGATGGCTGTGGAAGTGGCATTATTCCAGACCTTGCTGCCCTTCTATCCCGAGACACATCGATGTTGGTGTTGCTGTGGCCAGCCAATTCAACTTCCCGGTTATCTGCATCTTGCTCTGCATCTTCATCAGCTTTTTTGTTATGGCGATGGATAACTAGAGCTGTTGCCCGCTCATCAGCTTAAGAAGAGATTAAGAGAGATAGAGTTGTAGATCAAATCATGCTTGCTTTATTCAAACGATTGCGTCTCCTTATATAGAGACGGCCAGGATTACAACTGTTCGACCAACAACTCTCGAATGCCTAACAGACTCCTCAATATCCGAACTAACACTAATTACTCTAATATTGGCAAGCCTAACTTAATCATGGAAACTACTCAGCTGCGTCAGTTGAGATCTTCTCCTTGCCGCGCCTCTTGTACGTTCGACCCCACATAACATCTCTTCCCTCCTCGAGAAGCAGCTTGTCCTCAAGCTGAAATGCCGGATAACACTGCTGAAATTCCGACAAATCGACCCACGAAGCAGACGACGCAGGCTGTCCCTCCCACTGGACCAAGACTTGTCGCACTCCGCGAGCGAGATGCACCTTGAGAGCTGCAGCTGGCGTAGGCACCGCAGCACCATTCTGGATAGCTGGCAGAGCCGGAGGCGCATCCGGAGGAGTGCCAACGAACTTCTTCAGGAGACCAACATGGAACACGTCATGGAGACGGGACCTTGCTGGAAGGCCCAGGCGGTAGGCCACCTCATTGATCTTTTCCACCACACGGTAAGGTCCAAAGAAACGAGCCTGCAACTTGCCACGCTGCTGATCGGAAACAGAGGCGAGCGGACGATGACGAAGGCGAAGCAAAACCCAATCGCCCACCTCAAATGAGACATCACGGTGATGCTTGTCGTAGGTCCGCTTGGCGTGCTGCTGAGCTTGCTCGAGGCGGTAGCGAACATCCTCCAGGAAGGCATCGCGCTCCTCCATGTTCTGGGCCACGGCCACGACACGAGCGGCACCCTGCTCGTAGGAACGAATGGTCGGGGGATCACGGCCATAGACTAGCTTGAACGGCGTCTCCCGAAGAGCTGTGTGATACACCGTGTGGTACATGTACTCCGCCCAAGGAAGCCAACGGATCCAGTTGCGCGGCCGATCACCTGTCATGCACCGCAAATGCATACCGATCATTTTGTTCACCGCCTCCGACTGGCCATCAGACTGAGGATGGAAGGCGGAGCTCATATGCAGCTTAGAGCCTGACGCGCTGAACAAGGCCTGCCAGAACGTTGATGTGAAGACCGGATCACGATCCGATACAATGGACGCCGGAATGCCATGGAGACGAACTATCTCGGCGAAGAACACACGGGCCACCGACTCCGCCGTGTACGGGTGCGCTATTGGGATGAAGTGCGCATACTTCGACAACCGATCGACGACGGTAAGAATCACTGACTTGCCCCCCACCTTGGAAGCCCTTCGACAAAGTCGATGGCGATGTCGCTCCATATCTGTGATGGTACCTGCAAAGGCAGCAACAGGCCGACGGGGCAGAGATGATCAGTCTTGTTGCGCTGGCAGGTGGAGCAGCTGCTGATGTACTCCTGGACGGCGGCGCGCAAGTTTGGCGTGTGGAAGTCGCGCCGAAATCGTTGCATCGTGCGCTGGATGCCTTCATGTCCGTCGTCGTGCACGGCGGCCAGGAGCGTCGGGAGCAAGCCGGACGTCGGTGGGATGTAGACGCGGTTCTGAAACGTGACCAGGCCATCCAGCATTGCCCACGGCTCCCCCAATTCTCCTGCTACGATTTGGTCCCGGAGGGCCACCAGCGCCGGGGTCCGAGTCCGCCGCGTTCCTGATGTCCGCCATGATGTCGAAGCTTGAGGAAGTCATGGCGCACAGCTCGCCGTGCTCCGCATCACGACGCGACAGGGCATCGGCGACGATGTTGGTTCTTCCTGGCTTATATTCAACAGTGAAGTCAAAACCCAACAATTTACTTACCCAATGGTGTTGTGGGATGGTGGCCAGCCTCTGATCAAGCAAGAACTTGAGACTGTAGTGGTCCGTTTTCACCACAAACTCGCGCCCCCACAGGTACGGCCTCCAATGTCGCACGGCGTAGACGAGGCCGATCAGCTCCCTTTCGTAAGCGGCGAGGGCTCGATGGCGCGGGGCAATGGGCTTGCTGAAGAAGGCGATTGGGCCGCCACCTTGATGGAGCACCGCCCCAAAGCCTGAGCCTGACGCATCACATTCGACGGTGAACGGCTTGGCGAAGTCCGGCAAGGTCAGCACGGGCGCCGTGGTGAGCGCGGTCTTCAGCTGCTGGAAAGCGACGTCGGCGTCGGGGGACCAGAGGAACCCTTCTTTCTTCAAGAGCTGCGTGAGAGGAGCAGCAATCGCGCCGAAATTGCAGATAAACTTCCTGTAGTAACCCGCGAGGCCGAGAACCCGCGAAGTGTACGTGTGGAGCGCGGCGTTGGCCAATCGCGCACTGCTTGCACCTTGCCGCTGTCCATGGCGACTCCCGCGGCAGACACCACATGGCCCAGGTACGCCACCTCCTCTGTTCCAAAGGCGCACTTCGACTTCTTGAGGAAGAGACTGTGGGCACGCATCACCTCAAGCACAAGCCGCAGATGTACCAGGTGGGCGGACCAAGTCGGGCTGTAGATGAGGACATCATCGAAGAAGACGAGCACGAACTGTCGGAGGAAGGGCCGGAGCACGTCGTTCATCAACGCCTGGAAGGTGGCCGGAGCGTTGGTGAGGCCGAACGGCATCACGAGGAACTCGTAGAGGTCGTCGTGGGTGCGGAACGCCGTCTTTTCCACATCATCCGGTCGCATGCATACTTGATGGTAGCCTGAACGGAGGTCGAGCTTGGTGAAGAACTTGGCGCCGTGCAGCTCGTCCAGGAGTTCGTCGACGACCAGGAATTGGGAATTTGTCCTTCACCGTCTTCTCGTTCAGAGCACGGTAATCCACGCAAAATCGCCATGACCCGTCGGGCTTCTTCACCAGCAGTACCGGTGCGGAGAACGCCGAGGTGCTGCGGCGGATCAGGCCTTGTTCTTCCATGGTGCGACATTGCTTCTCCAGCTCATCCTTCTGGGCCGCTGTGTAGCGATACGGTTGTACAGCCACCGGGCCGGTGTTGGGCAGCAGGTCGATTCGGTGATCCCTGGCGCGAGGAGCAGGGAGGACGTGGGGCTCAGCGAAGAGGTCGGCGAACTCGGCGAGGAGCGCACCCAGCACGTCGGTGATGGAGCAGGAATTGAGCGTGCAGGAGCCTGTGCCCAACCCATGCCACACAACCGGCCGTGTGCCGCGCCAGAACGACATGGCCAGGGTGTTGAAGTCCCAAAGGATCGGTCCCAGCGTGGCCAGCCACTGCGTGCCGAGGACGACGTCGTATGAACTGAGGGCGAGAACGAAGAGATCCGCCCGGAAGTCTTCTTTGTCGATGGAGAACGCCTTGTCGCGGAGCACCCCGGCGTAGGGAACGCGCTCGCCGTTGGCCACGGTGACGGACATATTAGGGCGGCCCGTGGCCGTCAGCTTGCAGCGCGCGGTTGCCGACTCGGAGATGAAATTATGCGTCGAGCCGGAGTCGAGCAGGGCCAGGAGCACCTCTGAGACAATACGCACTTCCACCTGCATTGTCTTGCTCGTCTTGACCCCCGCGATGGCGTACAGGGAGATCAGCGGCGTATCTTCGGTCTCCGCCTCGGCCTGGTCGGCCGTGTTACCATCGTGCAGCTCCAGCACGAAGAGGCGCTTGCAGACGTCGTTGTGGCCCTTGACATACTTCTCGTCGTAGTTGTAGCACTGCCCCTTGCGACGACGCTCATCCATCTCAGCTTGGGTGAGGCGGCGGACGGTGCGACCCGCGACGATGGCTGTGGAAGGCGTAGTTGCAGCTGGTGGCGCCGGAAGCGGTAACGGCGTCGAGGATGAGCTTGAAGGTGGCGCGCGTTGTGTCGTGCGCGTCGGCCATGTCTGCGCCGCGGCAGCCTGGTCACGGAGCTCGAAAGATCGCGCCAAACTCATGGCGGTTTCCAGGGACTGGGGTGCTTGCATCTGCACGTCAAGGCTCATGGGCGGCTGGAGTCCCACGGTGAAGAGCTGCACTTGTTGCGACTCGGTAAGGGGACCGGCGCGAGCCAGCAGGGACAAGAACTGCTCTTGATAGTCCGCCACGGATCCTGTGCGGCGGCAGGCGGCGAGGTCGCCGAGGGGGTTGGCGCGCAGGGGCGGCCCGAAGCGAAGATTGAGAAGCTCGGTAAAGCGCCGCCAAGATGGCGTGCCGTGCTCTTGCTCGATGCGCATATACCAAATCTGCGCGTTGTCTAGTAGGTGGATAGATGCCATCCACGTCTTCTCCTCCTCCAACACCCGGAACCCGCGGAAGTAGGCTTCACAGCGGTGTATGAACGGCAGTGGGTCACCGCGGCCGTCGTACTTGGGGAAATCGAATTTGTGGAGCTTGGGTTGTGTGTCAGTGTGGGAGGCGAATTGGGCGAAACCGCGCAGTGGTGGATTTGTGTTGAGCGGGGGTGGTGGTGCTGGGCTGCTATGGAGCGGCGGTGGCGACGGAAAGCTGTTATGGAACGGAGGCGGCAGTGGGGGAGTTGGTGCATGGCTGCTGGTGGGCGGCGGCGGCGGCGGTGGTGGTGGTAGGTGGGTTTCAAGGCGTAGGATGGATGCTTGCTGGGCTTGTTGGCGGCGATCGATGTCGTTGATCTTGACCTCGAGGCTGTCGAGCTTGGCGAGAACGGCTTGTAGCGCGGTCGCCGTGTCACCGGCAGCTGCGGCGGCGGCGGCGGTCTTGTCCTTGGTGTCGGAGGACATGGCGCCAGGTGAAGGAACGCCTGGATCGTGATACCAGATGTTATGGCGATGGATAACTAGAGCTGTTGCCCGCTCATCAGCTTAAGAAGAGATTAAGAGAGATAGAGTTGTAGATCAAATCATGCTTGCTTTATTCAAACGATTGCGTCTCCTTATATAGAGACGGCCAGGATTACAACTGTTCGACCAACAACTCTCGAATGCCTAACAGACTCCTCAATATCCGAACTAACACTAATTACTCTAATATTGGCAAGCCTAACTTAATCATGGAAACTACTCAGCTGCGTCAGTTGAGATCTTCTCCTTGCCGCGCCTCTTGTACGTTCGACCCCACATAACATTTTTCCTCTGCCTTATGCTCACCAGCCTTCTCTGCATTTTGCCCTGTACTGTGCTCTTCTTTTTGTTCTCCAGCTTTTGTGGGTGAAGACCCACTAGACGAGCTGGTGTCCACAACATATCTTCTTCCTGCACACATAATGACACATAATCAGTTTATTGAGAGACTACATTATACAGCTTTATGTGTATTAAAATGGAACAAATTGTGTATCAGAACGTAACAACACATGTATTAGATGCTTCAGTGACTGTACCTTGTAATGTCCTAAGATGTGGCGTCAACCTTCGAGGCTCGGTCAGATTGCACACTTCCATCTCTTCCCCTTCTGCTATATAGATCCATTAACTTGGAGTGGACCTCAGTTGTTGCAATGTTGATCTGTGATATCCATTCATTCAATGTGTTCATCACTGAATCAAGTTTCGGCGGTGCATTTGAGCGGTTATTGTCTTTTGGCTTTGATCCCTAGTAAATGTAATGAGGATAAGGGCACATCATTTTAACGAATTACAACCAGATTTCCAAATCTGAATGACATTTTAATTAAAGTACACACTGAATGAACTAGTTCATTTACCTTATTCCTTGACATTCCTTCATTTGATGAGCGCATGATGCCACCATTGCGCGTGTATACCACACTCTTGTTTGGCCACAGCTGCGTCATTTTAGTTAACTTTGTCAGAATTCAAGACAACTAAAAAAGCTGATGCTTATATTATGAATGTGAATTGACGGTACTGATGTCCTTTTGTTACTTTTCTCTGACCAAAAATTGTTGCACCATTTGCACTGCAAACTATCTTGTCTTGGTTTACTAGCTGTTTGACTACATCATATGAGTAGTCCAAAATCCGTGGTAACTTGCTGTGATTCAAAGAGATTGGACCAAAGTCCAAATTGTCCAGATAGTAAACCTGCATGTAACTAGGATGGATTAGTGAACATATGGCTGTACTCATATTGATTAATATTCCAAAAATCAGTTCAAGAACTCACCACCAAGAATATCAGGCATGCTTCTATGTTCACAGCCGTTTGCCCTGCATCCAATGATCTTCTCACCCTTGCACATGACTCCTTCATGTGTCGCATGATATAGCCGCACCAGTTTGTTTCGGCAATCACTGAAGGATCAACCAAATTCTTGTACAGCTCCTTACTTATCCTTGCCTGGCTACCCTTTGGAGTCATGAAGTGAGCATCAGCATATAAAACCACTGCTACCTTGAATGCTTCTCTTTCTTTCATCGTCATCCTTTCTCCATAGTCCCTCACCAGTATACTTTCAATCAGACTCAACTTAATTTCAGTGCCAGGCTCTAGCATCAGAATGGCCCTGACTTTGGCTATAGCAAATGCAGAACTGACACCAGGAAGTACTATTTCATTCTTGCATGGCAAGCCTAGAACAAGATTAATATCCTTTTCTTTTACTTGCAGCCTAGCATTCTTTCCGAGCACAATAGTTGCAGTTTCTGGTTCCATTTTACTAATTAGCCATAGCACTAACTGCCTGAAAAACCTTGGGTGCTCTCCCACATGAAGCAAACAACCAAAACCCAATTGACTCAACTCTCTCTTTTTTCTCTTTCGACATATCTGAGAAGACATTGTGTATAGCCTTCATTGAGAACGCAGTGTTTACCTTTGGTGCAAACAAAGCCTCTTTTAAACTTTCTGTTTGATTGCTGGTTCCTCTGCTCCTCAAATATGCTTGACGCTGCATGCTTGTTGAACTGCCCACATCCTTGAACATCTTCTCCTTCCCTTTTTCTCTACTCCCCATGGCTGGCCAAGCGCCCCAATCCGAACCCTAGTATTACAAAAGATTTAGAGTTCGATCAAAATCCAATGGCAAGAATAACTGAAGTGTTGACGAACAAAAATCACGCAAAAGTGCTAGAAATTACCTTTGCTCCCCCGAAGCAGTTGGTTACGAATTTGATCTCAACCGAACAGGTCAGAGGAGGAGGAAGAAATGAGACGGAAGGGGAACGAGCGCAGATGAGCGAGAGGAAGGAGAGGAGGAATTGAATTCAGTAGTAGGGTAGTGGGTGTGCCGAGTCCTAGAGCACAGGCACGGTGCTGTCATGTCAAATCCAAGGCCATGACGACACTTGTCCCGAGCCCGTTTCCTGCGTTCCCGCGCCATAATCTTTTCCCATGCCGTGCTATCCATTGTACAGTGGTCGCTAGGCATTAATGTGCTGGGAATTCAGGAGCCGGTGGCAGGATGACATTGTGCTTTGTGCATGGTGCAAAGTTGCATTACCTTGCTGTGCTCTCCATTCTCAACTAACATTTGTTACGATCTCTAGCTAAGACCAGTTGGTAGAATGCCCGAAATTAGTTTCGTATGTATCTTTGTGACACCATTCATGTGATTCTTTTTTCTAATTCACTAGTTCACATTCCAGATCATCCATGCAAAACAACTATAATTTTCTTCGATCACAAATGTCTTTATGCACATAGACATCATTGTCCTATATTCGCCATTTACGCTACAACAGTCTTTATGTTTAATTTCAATTACGCACAAATTTTCGATTTCATATTGTTCCATGCACAGTTTAATACTTACTAGAACATAGTTATGAAATATACCAAGTACTCATCGGCTGCAAATAAAAAGCAATTCTACATCTGCTCATCCAGCTTCTACTAATCAAGCTCACACAGTTACTAGACTTCTTTTTTCTAGATAGGGATTACAAGACTAATCAAACATTGCGCTTAACATAAATTTCGCAGTAGTCAACCTGCCGTTGGCCACACTTTTCAGTCACAACTAAGCTGCGCCTTAATCTGAAACATCTCCCATGCGAGCTCTTCTTCCTGGTGACAAAGCACACACCCTCTTCCTCTTCAGCGAGCTGCACACCTCCTGCTCTTCCTCCTCTCCATCTCCAGCCACCTCAGAGCTCGCCACCACTGCAGCTCCTCCCACCAAACTGTTAATTGAGGCAGTATCCTCACCTCCATCCTCCGTGAGGTTGTTCTCACCAACATGTTCCTGATCAACACGAACCATGCATCATTCAACCTACTAATATTTGAAGTCACAGCAGTTTGATTTGCGGATGGATTATTGTCAGTTACCTGCTGAAACTCGGCATCCTCATCTAAAACAGTATCAAAACGAACCCCCATGACGTCAGTTTTCCCATCCTCCTGTCATTAAAATTGGCCTACTAAATGAATTCTACACTCGGAAATCCAAATTAACTAACAGGTATGCAGTAAAGCAGAATTAGATGTTACCTCATCCCACTCATCATCACTGTCACTCGAAAATGATCCTTCATCACCAGCCATTTACCCTGTCTCACTTGGTTCTCCCTGTAATTTCACACCGAAAACTCAGATTAGTTCCATCATCGAGACGTGTTTCACAACGAAAGCAGCGGAGCTTAGTTAAGCAGAGTATATATGTTACCTTCACCACTTCCACGGTGCCATCTTCACGGCTTTCTTCACGCATGCTTATCTCGCACGATTTTTGGCTGTGGCTTATCTCAGAGGAGTTGGACATTCTCTCAAGTGTAAACAAGCTCTACAGTTCACACATTTGCACCTGCACCTGAGGGGTCAGCCCAGCCTTATATGGCCGCAGCATAGTTGGTGTTCAAAATTTGGATCTCAAAACTTCGTTTCCCTCCATAAGTTTGAAATTCAAATTTTTCGAGGACACAGCCCCAAAACACAATGTCCCCGTTTTTCCTCTGGTATGTCACACTGCATCTGACCACGAGCTCTCTCCACGCACATGTTGCAGCATGTGCAATTTGGGTAATTACTGGTAGACGAGCAGGCTGCCTGTCCCCTGTCCCGCTCACTCTGAGCTAGAAATGAAATGCAGAAGTTGTTAGAGTCAGTGGTTTCATGCTCTATATTTCTGATTGGAAGGCCAATTAGTCTGGTATATATTTGTGATATACTTGTTCTATTATCATTTCGCTTCTAAGATTTCTTGAACAGCGTCATTTGTAAACATGATTGTATCCAATTGATTTCCTTCCTAACAAACTGACGGATAACTATGAATAAAAACCTCTTCAATCAAATAATCCGCTATGGTCAGTAGCTCATATGGACCCCCAAATCTTTCATAGAGGTAACAGAAGAACGTAGTTTGCATACGAAGGCAACTAATTAGTCATTACAAGCCATGGTAAGTTTACCTTACTACAGCTTAATCTCGCTGATAACCAGCTTGACACAATACAGTAGCCATGTTTTATGCTAGTACAATAAAAGCTTCCTGATAAGAACCATTACATAGAGTGGAGCCCATGTGGTCACTGGACTGAAACATCCCATAACATGATTTTTTTTTCAGATTTCCATCATGTTTTGGCCCTGGTTCTACCTTAATTATCACTTTTCGAATCAGACTTCGTGTCTGAATCATCAGTCTCCCCAGAACACCTTTTCCCCAGTGTTGCTTTCATCTCTGCTGAAAAAACAATATAGGTATCATCAGAATTTTGAAACATGAATTCTTCATCTCTGCCTTAGAATTCAAAGATAAACCAAAAGCTATGACCTTTCACCTTTTGTTGGACGATGTGCTAGGGTCTTCCTCCTCCAACCTTTTATCGGCAGTCCACTTGCATAGGTTTCTGTTTGCAACAATGCAGAATAAATTCATCAGTTTGATTAACCGTAGGAATTAGTGTTCTATTGCTTCTATCATCGCACTGATATTTGTACCTTGGTCCATAGAAACACCAAACGTGTGTAGTGGTTTGGTTTTGATCCTAGTTTCCATATCTATAAAAAAAACAACAAATAATTGATCACTCTCCCACCAATATAACAGGCAATAGTTGCTCTTCTGATTGCCCCAGTATAGTGTTAGTGTAAGTGAATTTTCATACCAGGCACAACATCCTTTCCCTTCCAGTTTGATTGCAGTCCACCTGTCCCATTGCATTTTGGAGCCTGGACTTTGCAAAGGATTGCAACAACAATTTTCAGTGCACTTATTTAATTATTATCATTTGGATGGCAGTTTTTGTATGTATGTTGCATGAACAAACATACCAGCTGTATTAGGATTTATATCATCCTCTCCATCTGCACTCTCCGACCGCTGACAAACCTTTTGCCTAATGTTCCCACCTGCACACAATATACTCGCACATTATGCGTCACACATTTGTCACTTCGTATCAGCAAAACAAACTTTGTAGCAGAATTATTCCTACAGCACCTTGCTCAATGTTGAATGATCTGCTAGAACCTGCCTTCCTCTTCTGTTCCCTCATTCTCAACCATTTTTTGCATGAAGCTACAATACTATCACGGGTACTGTCTAGTGTCATGTAGATATTATCCAGATGCTGAGAAAAGTGTCTCCTAATTGCTTTCTTCTGTTGATCAGTGTGGTAGTCCACTACTTTTCCAAGCTGATGAATGAAGAACAATGAATAATGAGTCCCAAAGAAAGTTTTGGAATTATTAGTAACATAATGTATGATTGAATTCCTTACCATGTCATAGTCTGTTTCAAACTCGAAGTCCATCGAATAGTCCACTGAAGTTGGATTCAGCTTGCCAAATTTGTCGCGAAAGATGTCCCCGACGCTATAAATTGAGTCAGCAGGATGCCTCATCTAATCAAGGAAGTATTTGTAATCAGAAACTAGGATCAAAAATAAGGTCACGGTCTCCACACTTCTTGTTTGTGTCCATGTCGATCAGCTTGTCCAGCACGTCATAGGTGAAGTCCGAAACTCTTGGCAGCTTGGAATGGCTTGTGTTATTTATGGGATAGTCTAAATTATCCAGGTACATGATCTGCAGACAAGTTTACGTCAGGGATTAGTTTTGGTCTTGTGTACTACAAGTTTTACAAATGATTGCTAAAAAAAACAAGTAATACAAATTTTACCAATGATTGCTAAAAAAAACAGTACCTGCAGGAAGAGCAAGCAACCATCTAGTGTGACATAAGATGGATCATTACGGTTATCAGACTTGACCATGACACTCGACTCTTTCAACACCCTCACCACATATTCAGACCAGTTGATGTGAAATATCTTGACTGGGTCAACAATGAAAGGCAATATTTCAGTGTTGATCTTTATCGGTCTTCCCTTTGGAGCTAAAAAACAACTGACTCCAAATATAACTGCCGCAACTATGAACCTTTTAATATCTTGTTCCTCCATTTCTTCACCATAATCACTTGTTAGCACCTTCTGAACTGCTGCCAAACTTAGCTTCTCTCATACATCCAGACCCAGTGTCACCCTGATCATCTCCATAGCATTCTTCTGGACCTCTTTGCTTGTTGGCTCAATTAATTGGCCTTCATACGGCAGCCCCAAAACCAGGTAAACATCCTTTGGTGTTATTGGGAGCTTACCACGGTGTCCAAAATCAAGGATACTATTTTCACCATCAAACCTGCGCAGCAGCCAGTAGGCAATTTTCCTGTTTAAGCAGCAACTAGATCCTTCAATTTGTTCTGGCAAACTGAGCAGACCGGCGAAACCAATATCTCTCATCATCTGTGCCTTGACACCACCCATATTCCTGAACAGCTCTTCTGCAGTCTTAATTGAGAATGAACAATGTACCTAACCAACAACAAGTTTACAATATAAGTACATGTAACTGATGTGCAGCTTCTTTTGCAATTTTATTGGGCACATGCACACAGAGCATCATAGGCTCAGATTTCAGATCAAAATTCGTTGCTTCACGAAAATTAGCAAACTGAAGCAGGCCACTGAACTAGAAGAAAACCATTGATGCTAGTCCGTTTATTTTCCATCTGTGCTGAATCTAATCTGGTTATTCCCCTAGAATATGATTTGTAACATTCATGGTATAGTACAGATAACATTTTAAATACTCGTATTTTTTTTTCTAATCTAGCATCATCAAAAATAATATGTCCGATAATATTCGTTTAACATCAGCATTTGTGCTTGTGTAAGATAAAGCGGGCAGATCTACAACCATCTACTTATCTAATTAATGCAATATTTTTTCATAAAGATCTGGTCAAGACCAACTATTCCATACATCCAGCAACTAAGATTGGGTACAGCAATACAAGTCATGATCAAACACACCTTAGTGCTTGATGTATCTTCAGACCCCAAGCTCGCATTCTTCACTGGCGAGCAACGAGAGCCAATGCTTGAAGCCAGGCCATTGGAAGCTTTGTCTTCTGGACGGCGAGTGCCTCCTTGCTGCTCTTTTCTGCAACTGTAGGGTAAAGGCATCGAACTATAATGAATCAGAAACCATTGAAGCCAACAAAGAATCGAAGAGTTCTGGTGCTCATGAACTCACCATTTTGTGTTCCCGATCCTTTCTCTTGAGGTTTAGAGCTCCTTGTCAATGGCGCCCTGGAGCTCTGTTTTCCTCGCCTGCCCTGCCTGCACTGCCGCGTGATGTGGGTAGACGAACGGCCTTCTTGGGTTGGCAAGGCTCACTTATCCCTAGTGCGTAGTAAACCGAGCCATTCCTGTTTAACGCAGTGATGATGGCCCTGGTCACATCTGCAATATATGCATCCCACGTGCCAACTAGCTTGAGAAACATTTTACCACCAACTTAATTTTTTTCCATGGTTAAAATATATATAGCTGACAACTTTTCGTTTTTTCGTCAATATATCGCCGAGAATTATTCAATTTCAATTCCATAGAAATAATCTCACTTTCTCGAGAGGAAACCTGTTTAGTTCACGAGTTTATTGCCACCTGCCTTCACATTTTTCTGTTAGACTCCTGATGCTGCCATACCTGCAGGCTCGTTATTAAATGACAGAAATGCCGGATGGACGGATGGTCAATGCTCCAGATTCTCATGCATCAGCAGGCGGAGAAGTGGAACCTCTCACCCTGGGAACAGCGCAGCATGGTACGCCGTCCAGACGCTGCCAACGGCACCTGGGGATCCTTAGCGTCCTCCTGAGCATCTCCAGCAGCATTGCTAAAATGGATTGCTATACCTAAAAACTACCAAAAAGCCTAAAAACAACCAAAAATCTGCTCCAGCAGAGTTGCTATATGGATTGCTATACCTAAAACTTTTAGGCTATAGCCCAAATTTCTCTCTTCTTGACTCAAATATACCAATCCAACCCATGCATTGCTAAATGTTTAGGCTACGGCGGGAAAGGCCAACTACCTTGCACGGGACATTTCCGCCGCTCCACCGCCGTCGCGCCCCTCTCTTCCTTTCCAAATCCGGCCGGTGACGCCACCATGGACGGCCACAGCCACCTTCCGGGCCTCCTCTTCCTCCCGCCGGCGCTCATAGCCCCACTTCGACAGCCCCAAGTCCGCATCGCAGCGGCGACTAGGGTTGGCGCCGCCACCCTCTTCGACGCCGGCGTGACGCCAGAGCCGCGCCGCGTCGCGCCTCACGGCGCCAAGCCCGCGCCGCGCGCGCTGGCCGAGCCCGCGCCGCTCCCCAGGCCGCACGCGCTGGCCGAGCCCGCGTCGCGCGCTCACGCCGCCGAGCGCCTTGGCTGCCGCGTCGCGCGCGCTGGCCGTGCATCCGCCGCGCATCCGCCGCCGACTTCCATGAAATGGGAGAGGAGAGGTAGGAGGTAGGAGGAAGGGGATTTGTGGCTGGAGATTGGAGACGGACGGCGGTGTTCGTGGATAAGGTCATGGCCATGGAATTTTGCAAACAAGTCCTCATTGAAAGCTGTAATTTTTCATAGTTTTTCTGTGTCTTGATGTTTTCACGCAACACCCCCTGATCTTCTCTCTATTTACAGAAAAATTTTTAGGTATCCAATTTTTTGGTATGCTGCTGGAGACGAAACCAAAACGGATTGCCAAATCTTCTCTCTCCTACACCTAAACTCAATTTTACCAATTCGATTTTAGCAACTCTGCTGGAGATGCTCTAAACTAACAAAAAGTTCTTGCCTTCTCCATCCGGGTGGTCTTGATTTACGTGCACCCATTCTCCTCGTCTTAAACTGAAACTACAAATACAAGTTTATCTCACGTTCTTTGTTTTTCCCGATATGGTCGGCAGTACACATTATCCCATATCAGTTCACCTAGAAGATAACTCCATCACACTTTTTTTTTTGGAGATGGTATATTTTTGCTGCTTTTTTTTTTCGTAATTCATACCATGAATCAACGTTAACATCTGAACTGGTGAAGTTTATGTGCCTCTCATTTGATTTTACTTCAATCCCGGAAGCTAATAAAAAAATTACTACCACATATTCTATTTTTCCCATATATCTTTCAAATTGCATCGTAAAGTAACTATAATAACAAGAATGTAACAAATGGAGGTATATTTGGTTGCATTACGTCTTGATTTGATATATAATTATTTGCTTTGATATTAGCAAGTAACTAGGCCAACTGTCACGTCCCGTGTTTTTGCCTCCATTTGAAATCTACTAAAAATTTGAATTTTTTCGAATTTTAAAACAAATTAAAAACAAGTGCGTGCTTAAGTAGCCAAACCACCCCAAATTTTAAAATTTTTCTTTTTGAAAACTTGCACAAAACTCATTATATGCACTTTTGAGGTTTTATTAGATTTATTTTAAGTGTTTGAGCAGTTTTTGTTTTTGTTTGAATTTGAAATCCTTCCAAATTCGAATACCAGAAAAAGATCAAATCTTTTATTTCTTACCGGGCCGCACTTCCCATTTTGTTTCCCTGCCGGCCCAGCTCTCTCTCCCTTCTCTTCTTCTTCCTTCGCGGGCCGTTTTTCTTTCCCCGGCCCAGCGTCGCGCCAGCCCGTCCCGGCCTGCCAGCCCGCTCCCTCCTTCTCTCTCTGCCAGCGGGCCCCGCCGTGTCGTCCTCCTCCCGCCGTCTAGTCATATCGCCGCGCCGCGCCCATGCCGGCCGGTTCCCCGTCGCCGTCTCGTCAAAGTCCAGCGCCAGGAAGGCCACGTGAAGAATGCGCCAGCCGCCGAACCGCCTCTCGATGGCTTGCCCGCCCCGCCAAGTCTGCCGAACCGCCTTTCCCTTCTTCCTTGGCGCGCCCGCCAAGAATCCGGCGAAGCACCGCCATTGCCGGCCTATAAAAGGAGGCAAGCTCCCCCTCCTTCTTCCTAAGCCGTGCACGAGCTCCTTCTTCCTTCTTGCTCAGCCGAGCTTCACCCCTCATTCTCTCTCCACCTCTCATCGAGCTAGGGTTCCGGCCACCATTCCCCATCGACGCCGGCTCCGTCCCGAACTCCTCCGCCGCCGTCGAGCCCTCGGTGAGCACCCCCGAGTCCCTCTCTCTCTTCTCCACCCCTCCTTTTTCTTCTTTACCTCGCGCGCGAGCTCTCTCTCTCCGAGCCTCGTCGCCCGCCGCCGTGCGACCTCGTCGCCGGCAGGTTTTCCGGTCGCGCCCGGCCAAGCCGAAGCGCGCAACGCACTCCCCGCACCCCCGCGCGTCCCCTAGTGGGCACAAACTCGTGGGTTTCCACCCCCTCACCCTTTTCCCGTCGCTCGCCGTCACGCTGCCCAACTCCGGCGAGCTTGTGCCGCCGCCGTGCTGCGCGCCGTCGTCGACATCCTCCACCGGACGCTCCGCCGTCGCGCACTAGCCCTCGGCGACGTGCTCTCGTCGCCGTTCTGCCCTCCTAGCCGCCGCCGGCGACGCTTCCGGCGACGCGCCGCCGCACGCGCCCTCTCTCCGGCCGCTTGACCGCGTCCCGCCGCTGTGTCCGACGTGGCGGGCCACGTCAACGCATGGGCCCGCCTGTCAGTCTCTCTCCCTCCCTTCCTCCTCTTTGTGCACCCAGTGCACATGGACCGTAGACCCCCAGCCCCTCGGTCCACGGTGAACCCAGTGCACGAATCTTTTTCAATAGAAAAACAAATCCATAAATCTCAGAAAATCCCCAGGGCCCTGTCTTTTTGCAGATAAGCCCCTGACCTTCCCAATAATTACGTTTTGGTCCTGTCTTTTTACAGAAAAATACCTATACTATTCTGTAATTACACTTTGACCCTATCTTTTTACACCGAGACCCCTAAACTTTCCCAAAATTACAGATAGGTCCCTGACATCTTTCTGTATTTACCAAATAGACCCCCAGACCCCTGACCCCACACGTCAGCCTCACACACCCTCTGTAATTGTTAAATGCACCCAGATTTGTACACAGAAACCTGTTTCGAGCACATTTCCAATATCAGAGAAATTCCTAAAAATCCCTAAAAATCCAATATTCCTTCCTAACCATTTTACAACCCTTGTTACCCTCTGGAAAATTAGGATGATGATTATACTTAATTAAGTTAATCAAATCCTGATCAATTTCCTTTCTTTTACTTCAAAAATCAATATCTTTCTCGTTCTAACTCCAATTTTGGTGAATCTTGCGCCAAAATTCATCTAAAATCCTATTCTATCAAATGCCACCAAAATCAACTTCCCTCTGGTTTTATTTGGATTTTATTTGATCTATTGCTTGTTTATTTGTTTGTTAAGCGATAGATTTATTTCTTTTATCGTTAGACAATCAAGCTTTTGAAGAAGAGCCCGAAGATCCGGATTACGAGGACATAGAAGAAGAAGGTTTTGGTGAAGGCAAGTCTAACTCCCTTTGATCATATTGATCCTATGTTTGCAAATATCCTAATTAGAGATGTTTATAAATAAATTGCATGGAGCTTAAATGAATTTAAATGCTAGAATGGTCCTATGCAATATTTGATTGCCTGCCTTGACTTGATTATATCATGTATCCTTGTTAGCTCTAGGAATCAACCTCATTAATTTAATTAATGAGTTGTTGATACGCTCGCTGCTTAGGACTATCACATGTGTTTAATTAATATTGCTCACATGATTTTCGTGTAAATGCGTGTGTCTTGGTGGTGTGTGTAAATGTGAAATTGGGTGGTATAGTAATAAGTGCAACCCTAGTGAGGGATGTTTTTGGCGGGATCAGGCGAGGTAGTCCTCAGTTGGGAGGCTATCTCTGGGACGCCCTTCCACTTGTGGATTGGCTATTGAAGATGCCTGGTTCGGTCGTATAAGGACCGGTTCTTGTGCCGCCTTTGCCTAACACCACTCGCGCAGCCACAAGCCGTGAATGGGCGCGGAATTGGAACCACACCCTACTAGTACTCACCCGGTACCCCCCGGAGGCAGGAGAATGCAACGGAGTCCCAGGAGAAGACTCGTTCGTTGGTGGGTGTTCGAGATCCGGCATTTATGACTGGCCATTTTATTATTGTGAAGCCCCTGGTGATGTCCGTGGGGGATGCCGTGGTGGTACGAAGTAGGTATGGAACCTTTAGTGGGACAGTCCAAACTATGACGATAGGGAGGACTGGACCACCTTGTGGGGAAATTTGTGCACCCTTGGCCAAGGTTAAGAAACTTTCCGGAAAGCCGTGTTCCACGGTATTGGACAACGCAAAAGCATCGGCCACACTATGATTAGATTTTTTTCCGCGTGAGTTTCCTTGGTGTGTTTTTGGAAAACGCCGGTTTGGAGCCGTGTGCTGGTTGTCGGCCAGTGGTAAAATTTGAGGAACTAGCGGGATGGATTGCATCTCCCCCAGGGCCGCCCAACCCCACTAATCTATACAGATACTTGATTAGATTGCGAACTGCTTTGTTTTCAAAACAACCTTGCATAAACTTAGCTTTCACGCCTTGTTGTGATAAACCTCGGCTTATCCTTTGTTAAACCCCTTGCATGACTTACCCCTCGTGTTAGGCTTGCTGAGTACCTTAAGTACTCACTCTTGCTTCAATCATTCAGAAGATGAGCCAGAGTTTGAAGCTGATGGAGGTGAAGATTAGGGTTTAGCCTGCGCGCAAGTCTGCCTGTTGGAGTGGTGCCGTTCCGTCTTCCGCTGGAGTAGTAGTCTAGTACTGCTGCTGTAGCAGCTAGTCGGTGTGTTGTCTGTCCTTGAGTTCAGGCCGCTGGCTTTTGTTGTAAGACCTTTTGTATAATAAAAAGGCTTGTATGAGACTTGGTAATATTATAAAGGGTATGAGACTGTGAAGTCATTCTGTGTAAGCGTCGTATCAGCGTCTGATCTAGGAACTGATAAGCGCTAGTGCTCCAGAAATAGGGTACGACACCAACTGATCCAGGTTTACCATTTATCTACCTGATTAAAACAACAGAGAAGTCCCATTGTTTTGGACGCCGGTCCTTTTGGACCATTTATCTCAATCCAACTGCTCCGTCCTTTTGGACGCCGGTCCGATGCATGTGCGCTCAAACTTCCTCGCCTGTAATCCGCATCGCCGACAGCACAGTGCGCAATCAAGAGCTCGTACTGTCCCTGTCCTGGATTTGTCAGTCTTGTCCCGCTCTATCAGGAGGACAGGTGGTAGAAGCTGCAGTGTACCATTTCGTTCGTGATGCACGCTGCTCTGGCACCTGGATGGATTGCTTTCAGATAATGCCAGGTCCCCATATCCCAGCAGGACAGCCGGTGGTACGTTCATTTAGTTTGAACTGTCCCATGCTCCGCAGCAGTTGTGCAATATCGTTGTGGTCCACAATAATTCAACTACTAGTACTCCATGCAACTGCACGAGTCAATATTGTTCCTCTTATTACTTGGCCTTTTGTGCTATACCTGGCTGTTAGGGCATGTACAACGTCCGTCTTCTTCCCGTCTCTGTGTATGGTCTTTTGCAAAAAACCCCCCGCCTACCCCGAGCGATAGGCGCATCGTCGCCTCGCGAGACGACGCTCCTCTCCCGTGCTCCGAGGCTCGGTAGACGACCCAGCACCGATGTACGGCCTCGTCCTCCCCAAGCGACGACGCGCTCGGATCCCGCATGGGGCGCGCTCGCATGCAGCAAAATCAGGCGCGCGGGAGATTTTCGCGCCAAATCCCCCTCCGCCCGCCATATCTCCAAGGTCTGTCTCCAATTTTTCCCCAACCTCGCTCTCTCCCCGCCAGAGCGCACGCCGCTCTCCTCTCCTCATCCGCACACTTTCCTCGCCGGATTTAGGGTGCGCCGGGATGTCGACGGCGTCCGGACTTCGGAAGAAGAAAGGATCTGCGGCGGCGACTGCGGCGGCCTCAGCCCCTTCCCTAGGTCGCGGTGTCTTCTCGGCAGCGGCCCCAACCCCTGCCGTCGGTCGTGGTGGCGGGTTAGCAATGGGAGCGACGGCGGCGGCTTTCTCGCTCGGTCGTGGTGGCGGGCCAGCAGTGGGAGCGATGGCGGCGGCTTTCTTTCTCGCTCGGTCGTGGTGGCGGGTATGCAGCGGCAGCGACCCGCCCAACCACCGGTGGCTTCCCCAGCTCTTCAGCGGCGGCTTTCTCTCCTTCATCCTTTGATGGATCAACCGGAGGTGGCTTCCCCAACTCTTCAGCTTGGTTTGATGCGGCCGGCGGTGATGATTCTTCTCCTAGTTCATGGTAATCCTATGAAACTTGATTCATGTGTTTCTTCTACTGCTTAGCAGAACCGAGTTAGGCAAAGCTGTAATAGCAAGGTTGATTAGTTAGCATGAAACAGCCCATAACCATGGCTGTTACAGCCATGAAGATGGCTGTTTTTCAAGACATAAACAAGGCCTTAATCCTCCATTTCATGGTCTCTTTGATGGCCTTTTGATGAGTCTCTTTGATGGCCTCCTTGATGAGAGCAAACTCAACAGCATTTGTAACACTCCCCCTTTTGATCGAATCCGTCTAGAGATCAATATGTCTTTTAAATTCCTTCAAAAACCCTGTAGGAAAAAATAGGAATAATATGTTTGGTGATTACTCAATCATAAACCTGGAAGATTTAAGGAGTAATCTATGCCTTGGTTTTTATCTCTAGAAAAACCCCGATGGGGAAAAATTGAGATAAAGACATATCCTTGTGCCAATTATTTTATCTCTAGAAAAACCCCGATGGGGAAAAATTGAGATCTATATGATAGCATGATATGTTGTGTGAACTCCTTAAAAACCCAATGGAAAAAATATAAGGAGATAATGATACGACATATATTGATATTGCTTCATTGTTAACTCATGAGAAAGCCTTTAAAAGGAAAAACTCATATATGAGTTTAGAGTGCAATGAACATGATCTGTAGATCATGTTTAATATCTCCCCCTGAACCTTGTAAAGGTAAAGAGTAGAGATAGTGATGATGTATTACCAAAACTCCTTTAAATACCCATTGGGAAAAAATTTTAGGAGAAATTTGATGTAGTACATATATGGTATTGTCTCATTGTAAACTTTGTATGAGAAACCTTGAGAGGAAAAACTCATAAGTTTAGAGAACAATGTTGAAATGATCTGTGGATCATAAGTGAAATAATCTCCCCCAAAACCGATTGGAAAAATGAGGAGAAATATTTAGTTAAAACTCCTTTAAACCCTGTTGGGAAATAAGGAGAATTAAAATTGTGATATGTCATGTGAAAAACTCCTTTAAGTATCCTTGAAAGGAAAATATTAAGGAGAAAAGATATGACATATATGAATGCTTGTATTTAGATATTGCCTCATTAAAAACCTTAAGATGTGAGAAACCTTGTTAGTAAAACTCACAAAGGAAAATTGTGCAATATTTATGGTCTGAGGGCCATAGATAATTATGATATGGCATTATGGGGATCACATATGATAGCCAATATCAATTTATCCAGTTATGGTCTTATCTTGATTACATCTGTAGAATAAATCAAGATTATTGTGTACCTTTGTTATATCTGAAGATATACTTGACTCCTATCTAATGACATTTTGGAGTTGTGCTGGGTAGCAAACTTATTGCCAATATGAAATCAGGTCTGATGTAATTTGCAATAAGTATTAGCACATAAATGGTACTGAAGTATGTGACCGTATTTTGATGGATATATAATCCATTATTTTATGGATTATAGTAGACTAGTGTGTCATATCCCTGTGGGGAGTTACTAAGCTGAAAGCTTAGTGTGAGTTGGTTTCAATTTATCCAAATTTTTCATCTTAATTTCCGTCATAAGATGATTGCGTGTGCATTTGAAATGATGATGATGAGATCATCTATATACACAAAGATGATATAAAATCCAGTGGAGGATTTGCTAATGAATGAGCAATCATCATGTGTGGAGTAACCTTATGCTTAAGGGACTCGCTTAGTCGGTTGTACCAAATTTGTTCCGACTGCTTTAAGTCATATTGTGACTTAAAACTTTACACAACATATGTTGCGATGTGTAGTAGTATCGGAATAATTGATATCCGAATGAAGTGATACATAGTAGTATGTTATCACTATATCCAATTCATTTCATTTGCCAATAATATTATTTATATATATCGGAAAGTTATTCCACTTATACCAGTAATGGTATGTTTCATCTTATCGATGACGGATCTCTGCATGAATCCATTTTGCTACAAGCCTCGCTTCTCACCACCTTCTCATTCATGTATGAATGTGTGTTCGAGGATTAGGTATTACTGTGGTAAATACCTCTCATGTTTGAGCGAGAGCAATTCTTCCATAATTGTTTTCTTCAATTTAGAACCGATCGAGTGCTGATGCACCCACCTAGGTTCTTGGTTCTTTAGAATACTTTCAATTTGATGAAGAAATATATATGTCGACATTTTGTAGTCTTTATATGATTCTGATGAATCGATGTAATGTGTGGAAATATAGTGATACCTTTAAACTCCTTGTGATTTCCCATGACAATGGAGTTAAGGTCTTCCGATGTCCCAACATTTAATTTTATGTGCAC
This sequence comes from Eragrostis nindensis, assembly GCA_012490785.1. Classification (NCBI taxonomy): domain Eukaryota; kingdom Viridiplantae; phylum Streptophyta; class Magnoliopsida; order Poales; family Poaceae; genus Eragrostis; species Eragrostis nindensis. The sequence goes on from JAAXCT010000916.1 coordinate 224,790, forward strand.
ATCTATGTTGGGCATGTGATGTATGAACATCCATGTGATTTGGATTTTTAAATATCCAAGAGGTGTCTATCAACTTGATGTTGATTTGCATTTACTGATTGGAAGCTATCTTCCTTTGATTCCGCGGTGACTCCAATTAATTGGAGCATCATCCCTTGTAACCATACTTCTCCCCCTCTTACTTTTGTTTGGGAGATGAGTGGTTTTATTTGGTATACCTCCACTCTTTCTGGTGCAATATTGGGAATAGAATTGTTGCGACACCTTAGTCAACAAATACTTTTGGCAAATTATTTGCAATGAGTTGCAAATTGATGATATTTTGAACCTTAAGTTCAAATTGTTTAGTACGTGAAATAAGGACTGAATATGTAATGTATTCTAATTTTCTGGCATTATTTTTGGTACTTATCTCCCCCTAATGCCTGGAAATGTCCTCAAATATGTGATCAACACACCAGGCTATTGATTATCCCCTGAAGGGGATGAGGTAATTCATGATTGACGGATTAGAATACCTCATTGAGTGGATCCCCAATGCCCATTGATGTATGTTGTGGTGGTGAATATGGTATACATAAAATGTAACCATATCTTGTGCAGATAGGAAATGCTGAGTTGATTTCCACGTACTAACTGCAATAGGGGAGTGGTTTTGATTTGCAGTATTGAATTGGATTTGAGTATACGGTGTGTGAAGCCATAAATTCCAACTTGATGTTGGTAAATTTCAACTCTATGGTGGTCTTGCAATGATTTTATTCTCTTGTGAGAGATTTAGATCACGCATCTTCATTATGTAGATATTGTACATATTATTGTCATGAGACAATCGGAGAATATATGTAATAGATATTACATGATAGTATCCATCCTGATGGATTTTATCCTATGTCTAGCATAGTGCTCGTAATTTGATAATTTGAGCAATGAACTTAGCAAAAAGCATAGTTCTTAGTGGACCATACTTCATAAGAAGACATACGTTTGATGCATAATCATATCTTATGAAGTTTTTGAATAGTTTATTGGGTGAGTATCCCACACTTTGCTTGAATGCATTCAAGGATTTATAGTGGGATAGTTCAAATTTTAAGATAAGAGGTTCTCAAAATTATTTCCAATTTACACATGCAATGTGTAGTAAATCTGAGGATTTATGGAAATTTGCAATGTATGACCTATAGAGTTGTAAGCAACATATAGTACGGGTTTTGATGTATGTGTAGTACAATCCAGACAGGAGAGAAGACACTTTTTCAAGTGTTTGTTTGCCATATCCGATATTTTTGGTCTAGAGGAGGAACTCCTCATTATTTTCTTCATGTGTGTGCACATGAATCCCATTTTTTCGGATGTCACTAAAACTTAGTAGGGTACTTGTTGAATCGGGATACAATAATGCCTTCTCGATTTGTATTTGTGTACCCATTGGAAGTATGACAGTGGCCCTGCCGGAACCAACAATCATCGCATCGCGTCCCGCGATGATCAAAACTTGTCCTTCTCTCTTTGTGAGAGTTTGGAAAAATTTTACTTCCCTAAGTATAGTGTTAGTTGTACAACTATCTACTAGGCATATCTCTTCTTGTATTGGATCGACTCCCGTCTCAATCCATATAATGCAAAATATAAATTCGTAAGAATAAGGGCAAAATATAGATGAAACATACTATTTATTGAAATAATAGTGATTATTACAAAATGATAGCAACATCATGTCTTTTATTACAAGGATTACATTTGAGAATGTAAACACTAAAGCTTATGAAGCTTGATTGTGGTCTCCAAAAATGTCGTTGGAGGAGTACTCCACGAGCATGTCATCAATGTTCATGAAGCCATCATCTTCGCCTTGCGGAGTCTTGATGATGCTTGGTCCTCCTTCTTGAGAGATGGGGTCCTTAGCTCCAATTTCCGGTACTTGAGAGGCGAAGTGTGCTTCAATATTCTTAGTGTTCTGTGTACGGCCCATGGACTTCATATATAGATCAACAAGATGCTTAGGGGTTCGGCACTTCTTAGTAACATGATTGTAGCAACCACACCTGTAGCAGGCGATTTTGTTGTTATTATCATGTTTGGGCTTAGAAGTACCTTTCCCCTTTTGATCGTTGCCACGTGGCTTGTTGGTTCTTTTGCGCTTGCCCTTGCCCTTGCTAGAAGAATTTCCAGATATGTTCCATTTGGGATCATTATTCTTCGCATTCGCATGTACTTCAGGCAGTGGAGCAGTGCCCAATGGGCGCTGGTTTGAGTTCCACACAGTGAGCTCATGGCTCTTTTCTGCCTGTTTCAATGTTTGAATGAGTGAAGAGTAGACCGTGAAATTCTTCTCTCGGTATTGTTGAGTAATTATCCTTTCTGATGGGAGCATGGTAGACAATGTCTTCTCAATTTTCTCCGCTTCAGAAGGTTCTTTCTCACAAAACCGGAGCTTAGCGCTTATCTTATGAACAGCATGGTTGAACTCGTCTACAGTTTTGAAATCCTGTAGGCGTAAGTGGTTCCACTCATGTGTAGCCTCAGGGAGGATAATAGCTCTATGCTGTTCATAGCGATTTTTGAGAGATGTCCACAAAGCAAGTGGATCCTCCTCATACATGTACTCCATTTTCAAATCCGGATGGATATGATTCCTTATTACTTTCAAGGCAGAGTATTTAGACATGTTGGAGGGGGTAACAGTCCCTTCAACTGTTTCATCTATACATCTGTACAGTCCAAGGGTCGACAGATTCACTTTGACATCCATCGCCCATGCAGGGAAATTGGAACCATCAAGAGCGAGGATATCGAACTCTTTGGTTGTCATCTCACCTACAAGGTGGTAGCCATGAATTTTTGAGAAAATTATGGCAGATATATGCAAATTTATGTGAATTCAAAATTGAACTCAAACGATAAATAAGTTTCCTTTAATTTTGGTAGAAATTTGAGTTTTTAGAGGGACAGTTGCAATGCTGAGGCATGCTCAATCCATAGGATCTCATACTCTAAAATTCTTCCAATTTCGAGGATTTTGTTGCATATAATAATATTTAAAGTAAAGGCGAGGAAATAAAATTGCATAGTTCTTGTAAAAGTAAAGACATGGAAATGCATAAAGTGCTGAATATAAATTCATATAAGTCATTACAGAGAATTTCAAGGCGCTAAAAGCATAATTATCCTCTGATTATTTGCGAAATTTAAATACTCAAAAGTCTAAGGACTTGAATGTAAATCACGCTGAAATTAAAAATTCTGGAAAATAATAAAGATTAAAAACGGCAGTGGGCCGTTTCTGGTCCAGAGGGAGAAGTTGGGCCGGCTCGGCTTGGCCTACTGAGGTGGCCGGCCTAATAGGCCCGGCTGGTTAGGGTGAAACCCTAACCAGACCGAGCACCGGTCGAACCGCACGTGAGCCGGTCTGGAGGCCGTGCTTCGCCGCCGCTCGAGTCGAGCGTCGGCCGCCCGCACCGAGGCGCGGCCGGAGGGCCGCGAGCCGCCTCGCTGTGCGCCATGCGCCGCTGCGCCAAGCCGCCTCGCTGAGGGTTGCCGCCGCGCCTGAGGGCTTCCGTGCCGAGCGCCGCCGCAGCCGGCCTGAGGGCCGCCCCGAGGTCGTGCGTCGATTGCTGCCGCCGTCGATCCTCCAGGTACGCCGCCACCTCCCCCTCTTCCTCCCGACCTTATTCCTCATGCATTCTCAAGCCTCCCCTTCACCCGGAGATGGAGGGCAACGAACGCCGCTGTGGGCGGACGTCCCGGTCTTGATGAAATTGCGGCGCTGAGGAGGTGGAGTATCGGGGTCGGTGTCGACATAGTCCGCTTCGACGTCGCTTGGGATGCCGGCTGCCATGTAGAATGGCGGAGCTCCGCGACGCGCAGCGAGGGTGCCTCTGATGAGGAATTCCGGCGGGTTGGCCGGTGTAGGTTGGTACGCCGGCGACGCCGGCGTGTAGGTTGGTGAGAAGACATCAGTGTCATGGCGAGTGTAATACTCTGCCATTGTGATGTGTTCACCCGCAGATTGCCCGTCGGGCTGCTGCCTCAACCTTGCGGTCCATCCATGAGTGATGCAATAGCGAGGTGACTCTACCGGAACACGTTCCGGTACAGTGCAATGGTCGGGCAGCACCGGTGGTCCACGGCGGGACTCAAGGGGAGATGAGTTCCCGCTGGCCTCATCATTGGCGACGGGACTTGGGGCTCTCCTCATGGCGTCTCTCATAACGGCGAAAATTGCCAAAATGAGGAGACCAGGGGCGACGACTGGCATAGCCAGGACGGTAACCCCCACCTGTCTAGGACGGCGAACCGGTGTGCGAAGAAGAGTTTCTAGTTGTTGGTGCATGAGGCGACGAAGGTGGCGGGCACGAGAAGAACTAGAAGCATGGCGAGCCATCTTACCTTTGTCTTTTGCTCAAGGTAGAAGCTGCTGATAACGTGTTAAAAAATGGCGAATTGAGACAAGGGAATAGAGTGAAAAATGTATATTCTATTGATCTTGGATTACATATATATAGGGGTACATGAGTGAGCCATTAAGCATGGAAAAACAGCCGTCTTTATTTGCTCTAATGGCCATGAAACAGCCCATAACCATGGCTGTTACAGCCATGAAGATGGCTGTTTTTCAAGACATAAACAAGGCCTTAATCCTCCATTTCATGGTCTCTTTGATGGCCTTTTGTTGAGTCTCTTTGATGGCCTCCTTGATGAGAGCAAACTCAATAGCATTTGTAACACTAAAGTTGCAACAGTGCCAGTCATTTATGATTGAAAAATGCTCAGTTAGATAGTTGCCGCCATCCAAATAATCGGCAGGGCAAATATTGTTTGAACAGTACTGCTTTACCAAGTTCATTCAACTTTATTCTACTTGAATCTCTTGATAATTTTGTAGTACATTTGTTAACTGCAACACTGCACTTAATCGTCATTTTGTAGTACATTTGTTAACTGCAACACTATACTATGCTTTCTGATTGTACAATTTAGAAATTTAATCATCAGACCAATATCTGTATTATAAGGATTTCTGCTTTATAAAATTAAATAGGTCCTGATCATGTATCCTATACTATGCTTTCTCAAATTATCATGGCTATATTGTAGGGACAGAGATGTACGCCCACCTGGTGGTTTCATGAACTACTTTGCAAATCAGGCACAGAATTCTCATTTGGTTGGTGCAGCTATTCATAGCAGCCCTTTGGGTAGTCCAATTTGTAGCAACAATGGTGCTGGTTCACCGCCCTTAGTGGAAATCTTGAATGACAATGGAAATGGCAATATTAGGACTGAGAAGAGGATCATGTGGACTGTGGAAGAGGATGTTAGATTGATGAGCGCTTGGATAGAAAATTCAACAAACTCTGAATGTGGAGCAGATAGGGCTGGTAACCAATATTGGAGTGATGTTGTTGAATGGTATAACAAGACCACCCCAGCACTTCGAAGAAGAAATCTGAAGCAATGCAAAGGATAGATGGCACAAGATTAACAGGTGGACGGACCTCTTTGTGTGTGCTTATGTTAAGGCTCGTAGAGTATTTACAAGTGGGTATTCAGAACAAATGTGGATTGATGCAGCACACAAGTTCTATGTGGATGACAACAAAGATGCAAAATGGCAAGTGGCTGAGACACCAAGACAACACTTCATGGCCCATGGCCCATCTCAGAGAGAGAAAACTCCAGGGGCAGCATGCAAAGACCCTCCACCCTCCTCTCTCAAACAGAACAGCTCCTCTGCTCCCAAGCGGAGCCAAGAATTGCCCATGGCGATCTTCCCTGTGAACCCGTCGGAGTTGCAGATTGAGGATGGCGGTGATCATCGCACTTCGCGCGCTCACATCCATCTTGCTGGCAAGCCAGTGCGTACGCATGAGGAGTGTGTGCTCGCTCTGGACCATGATGGGGCTCTTGTTCAAGAGGATTATGGTCCTTTCCTCCAGCAGATCAGGCAGTATATCCAACAGGAGCTCGGGTATGAAGTGAAGTACTGCCAAAAGCATCCACTCGGCATAGGGCTGCTCAGGCTTGGTAGTATTTATCAGCGTGATAGTTTGTTCAGTGGTGGACTGCATGATGTTGATGGGTTCCAGATTCGTTTCATCAGACATAATAGAGCTAGAAACTTTAGGGAAGCCTCATATACTAGACTTGGCTGGATTATGTTCCTGGGGTACCCTCTGAACTACATGAACCTGAATCATATAGATCAGACTTGTGCTTCTTTTGGCAAGCTTGTGCACTGGCATAACAATCCGGCCATTACTGCCTATGTGCTGGTGAAATGTATGTACATCAGAACTGAGGATGTTCCAAGAAGTCTTGTCTTCCAGCAAGGGGAAGAGCACTTGGGTGATGCTGGGTCATGGACTGTCCCTGCTTATGTGTTGAATTGGGAGCCCTACAACCAGAACCTGCCACAAGAAGATGAAATACCTAAAGATGGCAACCCTCATCCTTTCCCTCTGGTGCAGCCTGGTGAGGCCGAACAGATGGAGGATATGGTCAATCAGAACATGCACATCTTCCAGCGAGATGCTATTTGGGATGCTACTGCTGCTCAGAATGCTGGGATCAACAATGGGTGGCCAGCTGAAGATAAGCAGGAGCAGCAGAATGAAAACCAAGTTCCAGTGCAGCCAGTTCAGCAACCTCAGCAGCAAGAAGAGCAGGCCAACAGTGTGCACAACTGTGATAATTCAAACTCAACATCCTCAGTCTCCCATGCTCATTCAGGGTTGGGACTTCATAGGCATTTTGGAGGACAACACCCTGATCTTAACTTTGCTAACCAACAATGGGTCAATCCTTTTGTCAGCATGGAGCTGGGAATGCTACTGTCTGCTGCTTTCCCAGATGTTGACTCCTCTACTTGGTGGAAAGAGGCAGAAAACAACTTGCAGCCCAACAACCTGTCCATGCAGATTAGTATCAATCAGGGTACTAGAATCACTCATCTCTTGAACATCCTTCTCCCAATATTCACAGCAATGCAACCTGTAAGAAGATCCTCAGTGCAAATTGTGGAAATGAATCATGAGACGGTGTCCAGAATGCCAGGTCCTACTTCAAACCAATTATGCAACATCCCCTTCAGGTTGAGCCATGCAAATGAGCATGAGGCATCTAGCTCAAGGTTAGTACCTCCTAGGGTGCCAGCTTTCATCAATCATGTTACAGTGCAGCAGCAGTGTAAGGAAGCCTATGGATCAATCTTTGCACCTATAGAAAGAGTATACTCCAGAAGGCATGTTCAGAATGTTCAGAGGGATATGCAGCTTGCTATAATCCCAGCTCACCATCAAGTTCACCACACTGAAGATGATGACAACAGCCAGATGTGCACTGACGACGAAAGTCAAGATGTGGAAGTCTTTCTTGCAGAAGATGTATTCCTAGATTTCAGCTCTGAGCATAACTCCATTACTGAGACAATCAATCAGCAGGCAGAGAATGAGAATGTTGATTTGGCTGCACAGGTTACAGAGTTAGTGGCTGATCTAGGTAGAACACTGAAGGAGAAAGCTGCTTCGAGCAATATAAGGAAGAGGAAAGTGATTAAAACCCCACTCTCTGAAGACAGCCTGAGGAGGAGCAACAGAATCAAGGCCTTGACTGAAGGACATAGGCACCTGGGTCAACAGCAGCCACCCACAACTCAGCAACAGGTTCAAGCTGTGGTTGTGCAACAGCCTGATCATGCCAATGTCAATGATCACGGCAATGTTGTTATTGATACTACATCGGCCCTTTTTCCTGGTCCAGTTAAATTCCCCTCTTTAACTGAACTAGAAAAGAGTGTACAAGTGTTCCCTGAAATTCCTGTCTGTGCCATCCAAGAGGTGGCAATCAGAAAGTGTAGTATACCTCCTGAGGAGGTATCTGAAGAGCTGCTGACCAAGAAATCACTAAACAAACAAGACATGATGAAGGGTAGCAGCAAAGACAACACTTCAGATGTGTCCAATGAGTAGTGTCCATTCTGTTGATCAGGAAGGTGGTTGTCAGGAGTATTTCGTGGGGTGTATAAACAGTGGTCATTTATGTCTCTCGTGGACGCTGTCTGCAAGTAGTGTTGGGCAGAAAGGCACTGCCTGTCAGTTTTTTCCTGCTGCTTTTGTTGCTTTGTCATGTCTGAATGTGTGGCAAAACAGTTGGCACAATCTACATGCAGATGTAATAGTTTCATGCCTGTTACCTATCAGTAGTTCCCTTCGCGGCTCTTTTAGTGATGGTTGCTGCATCTGGTGTCTGCTCTGCTTCTTATCATCCATGCTATCAGAAGGCACCTGCAATATTTGTCAACTCAACCTGCAAACTGGGTTCTTGCACTGCAACCCCCAATTGCTACCGTCTGCTTGTAGTTGCAACGACGGGCGCCAATTCATACAGCGACTGTGCTACGATATGAGGTTGGAACCTGTGGTCCCAATTGGCTATCCTATCTACTACCATTGTTTACCAAATGAGTACGCAAAATAGAAATTGGAATGTGCTGAACTGGAATGTCAGGGGTCTCAATGACCCAGACAAACAAAAAGCAGTGAGAGCAAAGATAGAAGAGAGCTCATGCGCAATCTTTTGCATCCAGGAGACAAAAAGGACAACAATTGATTGTTCATTCATGAAAAAAATAGCACCAAAGAGATTTAACAAATTTGCGTTTGCCCCCTCGGAGGGTGCTTCAGGAGGGATACTGATGGGCTGGAATGAATCAATTTTTCATGGAGAAGTTCTCTACTCATCTAGCTGGGCCATTACAGTAAAATTCACCTCTAGGCACAACGCTCAAGTATGGAAGCTGACCACAGTATATGGCCCCTGCCAGGGGGAAAGAAGAGATTTATTTGCACAATGGATGTATGACCTTAATGTTGACCATGAGGAAAGTTGGATGTTTGTTGGTGATTTTAACTTCTACAGATCAACTCAGGATAGAAACAGAGAGGGGGGTAATTTCAATGATATGAACATATTCAACTCCATCATCAGCAACTTGGGCTTGCTAGAAATCCCATTAAAAGGGAGAAAATTCACCTGGAGTAATATGCAAGAATCACCTTTGCTGGAGCAGTTGGACTGGTGCTTTACAACCCTTGGGTGGACAACAAAATTCCCAAACACTTTACTGCTGCCAATGGCAAAACCTTTATCAGATCATATACCATGCACGGTGCAAATTGGAACAAGTATACCCAAAGCTCAGATTTTTAGATTTGAAAACTTTTGGATTCAGCACCCAGGGTTCATGGAGATAGTTGAAGCAGCTTGGAGAGTGGAAGTCAGAGCAACGAACAGTGCAGCAAGGATAGCTGCAAAATTCAAAGTGCTTAGAAGGATGCTCAAAAGATGGAGCAAATCAATCACCAAGCTCACAAACTTAATTAATGCATGCAATGAGGTGCTTCTGGTGCTGGACAAAATAGAGGAGCAAAGAAACCTATTTACACAGGAAGCAAACTTCAGAACAATTCTGAAAGAGCATGTTGTCAGGTTACTCAAATACAAAAATGAGTATTGGAGGCAGAGATTCACAGTGAGATGGGTTAAGTTGGGTGATGAGCCAACTAAATTCTTCATAGCTTCTGCAACTGAAAGATACAGGATTAATACTATCACATCCCTGCAAGATGACCAAGGGAGAACAGTCACAGATCATGAGGAAAAGGCAGCTATACTCTGGGAAACATATAGGCAGAGAATGGGTGCAAGTGATGAGCCTGATATGCTGTTTAACCTGGACGAAATGATTAATGCAAACACAAACCTGGAACACTTGGTTGAACCTTTCACAAAAGAAGAAATTGATCAAATAGTTAAAGAAATGCCAAGTGATAAAGCACCAGGTCCTGATGGTTTCAACGCTTTATTTTTAAAGAAGTGCTGGCACATAGTCAAAGAGGACTTCTACAATCTCTGTGAAGAATTCTACCATGGTTCCATCAGCTTACAAGCCATAAATAACTCACTCATCACATTGGTGCCGAAGGTCAACAACCCAGAATCTATCAACGACTACAGGCCAATTTCTTTGCTAAACTCAGTACTGAAAATGTTAACTAAGCTGTTGTCCAAGAGGTTGCAATCAGTGATTCTGAGTTTAATACACAAGAATCAATATGGGTTCATAAAGACTAGAACAATTCACGATTGCTTGGCCTGGGCATATGAATATCTACACCAGTGTCATCATTCAAAGCAAGAGATCGTGGTAATTAAACTAGACTTTGAAAAGGCCTTTGACACTGTTGAACACTCTGTCATCTTGGCAATGCTGAAACAATTGGGGTTCCCTCAAAGATGGCTGAATTGGACCCAAGAGATCCTGCAATCAGCAACCTCAGCCATCCTTTTAAATGGAATTCCAGGGAAAACCTTCCACTGCAAGAGGGGGGTCAGACAAGGAGACCCCCTCTCTCCACTCCTCTTTGTAATAGCTGCTGAATTACTGCAACACATTGTCAATAAGGCTTGCCAAATGGGGATCCTCAGTTATCCATTGCGCCACTCACACACAACAGACTTCCCTGTGGTTCAGTATGCCGATGACACCATCCTAATTATGAAAGCCTCACAAAGAGAACTGTTCTGTTTGAAAGGTATTCTTCAGTCTTTCAGTGCTTCCACAGGTCTAAAGGTCAATTACCACAAATCTTGTTTGCTGCCAGTCAACTTGTCACAGGAAAAGGTTCAGAACTTAGCCGCTTTGTTTGGTTGTCAGGTGGGAAAATACCCTTTCACTTATCTTGGCCTGCCAATGGGGACTACAAAGCCTAGGGTGGAAGATCTAGGCCCACTGGTAAACAAATAGAGAGGAGAATTACTGCAACAGTAACTTGGCTGTCCCTATCAGGAAGAGTCACATATGTGGATTGTGCAGTTTCATCCTTGCCCATATACACAATGTGCACCTTACACATGTATGTCACAGTCATTAACATGATTGACAGGGCAAGAAAACATGGCCTTTGGAGAGGGTCTGATGTGGCTGGAAAAGGAAAACCTCTAGTGGCTTGGTTAAAGTGCTGTGCTCCAAAAGATAAGGGTGGTCTGGGAATAAAAAATTTAAGCATTCAGAATCAAGCTTTTCTTATCAAACATCTCCACAAATTCTACAACAAGATGGACATACCCTGGGTCCACCTCATTTGGAACACATATTATGGGAATGGCCAAGTACCGCATGCCACTGCTGATAAGGGCTCCTTCTGGTGGCGTGATGTAATGAAATTCTGTGACACCTTCAGAGGTATAGCCTCACCAACAGTGGGACCTGGAGACACTGCCCTTCTTTGGAATGATGTTTGGAATGGAAGATTTCTAAAACAGCAACTACCACGGCTGTTCTCATATGCAAAAAGGCAAAATCAATCTGTGGCACAATATAGGCAGAATCCAGATCCGCAGTATAATTTTCACATCCCACTTTCTGTTGAAGCAATGCAAGAACTGACTGTTCTCAACACAATCATGAGTCAATTGCCAAATCAGCAACAGAACAGAGACGTCTGGATTTATTCATGGGGCAATGAAACGTACAAATCAACAATATTTTACAATTTGTCCTTCAAATCCATCAACCCACCTGACCCATTCAAATGGATTTGGAAGACTAAGGTCACAAAAAAGCTAAAGATTTTCATTTGGCTAATGTTCAGAGATAGACTCAACTCAAGGAATCTGCTCAAAAGAAAGAATTACAAAATTGATGGGGATGACTACAGCTGTGTACTATGCCATAGCAACATCGAAGAATACACGTATCATCTCTTCTTCTTGTGCCCCTTCAGTGTGAACTGCTGGAACTTCCTTGGGATACAATGGGATCACGCTTTACCATTCTTCAAAACCATTGAGAAAGCAAGGAGAGAATGCCAGCACAGTTACTTCATGGAAGTCTTCTCCATAGCAGCTTGGGAATCTGGAAACAGAGAAATGATAAAATCTTCAGAGCCAAAATCCCATCATTCCAAGATTGGAAAAGGAACTTCATCTGTACAGTCAAACTACAGGTTCATAGAATCAAGGAATCTGATAGATCCTTAGTCTTAGACTGGTTGGACAACCTCCCTTGAAAGCCACCACTCCCCAATTGTATATAGGTGGTCAGAGCTGTTCACTCAGATAGAGTAGCCTTCTAAGTTTCCAGTTCCCTTTTCAGCTCAGTTTAGTTTAGTTGGTTCTTTCCCTCTTCGATCGGGCTTCCTGACCTAAGAGGTTTTGTAAAGGGTTTTTCTGTTCTTTATTTTATTATATTAATATATACCACAGTAGGGGCTTCCCCTACTGTATTTCCCTCAAAAAAAAACAAAGATGCAAACCTTGGACCCTTTGTTCTGATGGAAGTTTGGAAAATTTGCCGAGACGAGCCAAAGTGGAAAACATACAATGAAGACATGAAGAATGCTCGTAAAAGGAAATCATTTCACCTTGAAGGAGATTCACAAGAAGATGAGGCAATTCCTGATGAAATGCCTAAGCGACCAATTGGTCAGAAGGCAGCTAAAAAGGCTGCGCTAGCTACAAAAGGCAAGAACAAAGAATCTGGTGATGTATCTGGCAACTCAAAGGATCTGGATAAATTTGATAAGTTTAGCAAATTTCAAGAGGACAGCCATGAGAAGCGCTTGCAAATATTGGAAGTGCAACAAAAGCTTTCATCTGAGAAGCTTGAAGCCTCAAAAATTGCCCACCAGACAGCACAAGAGAACAAAGCCTCTAAGATGATGGAGGCTTATCTGAGCATCAGCTCACAAGATACAAGTTCAATGTCTGATGTGGAAAAGGCAGAGCGCGTTGCTGTCATGAAGTGTCTTAGGCAGAAGCTTTTCCCTTCCACTGAATGAACAGGTGGCTGCTTTATCTTTTTTTTTTCTGGTGAATGTGAACAGAGTCAATATCTGAACTTTATTTGCATGTGAATGTGAACTGAACGTGTAGTGCTCCATATTTTATTTTCTGGTGAATGTGAACTGAACCTGTAGTGCTTCATATTTTATTTGCATGTGAATGTGAACTGAAACGTGTAGTGCCCCACTATTTTCTGGTGAATGTGAACTGAAACGTGAAGTGCTCCCTATTTTTTTCTGGTGAATGTGAACTGAAACGTGAAGTGGTCTATTTTTTTTTTCTGGTGAATGTGAACTGAAACGTGTAGTGCCCCACTATTTTCTGGTGAATGTGAACACGCCGTCGTTGCTCTATATAAAATGGGCCTAGTTGCATCATCGCTCTGTACAGTTCTCCCTTTCACCACCTATCTGCTACTATGGAGCCGTATGATGAAGATGACGTGCAAGATGCCGAAGACTTTGATCCTATGGAGGTATTCACCGTGGAAGATATGCTAGCAGAGGATGAAATGTTTGATCAGATAGTACAAGAGGAATTGCTGGCAGAGGATGGAGAAGCTTCAATAGTGCCTCGCCGTCCTCGTCAGAGTGGACCAAGGAGGTTCGTACCAAGGAGCAGAGAAGTAGGTCATGATATTCTTGTCGCTAATTACTTTTCCGCAAATCCTATATACACCGCTGAGATGTTCCGTCGAAGATTTAGGATGAACAAGCCGTTGTTCCTGCATATCGTGTATGAACTTAGTGAATGGTCTCCTTATTTCACCCAAAGAGTTGATGCTACTGGTAGGAATAGTCTTTCACCGCTTCAAAAGTGTACTGCGGCTATCAGGATGCTAGCTTATGGAACCTCGGCTGATCAACTTGATGAGGTCTTGATGGTTGGTGCAAGTACTTGTTTGGAGATTTTAGGAAAATTTGCTGAAGGTGTGATTGAAAAATTTGGTGAAGAGTATCTACGCCCTCCAAGAACCGATGAACTGGAAAAAATTTTACAAGAAAATGAGGCTCGTGGTTTTCCTGGAATGTTGGGAAGCATCGATTGTATGCATTGGCCATGGAAGAATTGTCTGAAAGGTTGGGCAAGGATGTTCACCAGTGGTAACAAAGGCGTTCCAACAGGGCCGGCTCTGTATTTTGGAAGGCCCTGGGCGAACTCGACGCCGGGGCCCTTTAGTCTATCTGTAAATATACTTCACAATTTACTCAGAAATATATATATATATAATGAACTCTTTTTTCGCGAAAAGGGAATTTCATTGATATTATAGCGAATTACATCCCCTGATTACAAACTCAACCCAAACAACTCCAACTCCATTGATGGGAGACAAGAAACCTTGAAAAAGCCATAAAATCCACCATCTAGGATCATCATCCCAAACAGATATGCCACGGATGAAAACTCCGATCTGAACGAACACGGCCATCTCACCATCCACCACCGTCATCCTCATCTCCAATAGGAAGAGATTGAAACCCATCCCTTTCACAAAAGAAAGGAAGACTAATAACCTTCCACATGCAAAAACGATGAAATTGCCGCCGTCGAGTCCGTCGTCGAACCCATCGTCGCCTCCTTCAACAGATTTGTCATGGGAAAACACAAATCCGACCAACATCCAGATAGACGTTGATGAAAACCAAGATCTCACTAGCCCATAGCCATGGCTACAAAGAACCATGACAAGACAAAGGAGGGGCCGGAGTACCTTATTCATGATCGGGGATGACACCTTTGCCCATCACCGCCTGAACACTGAGCCCACCATGTTCGTGCTGTGGAAGTTGCCGCCACCGTCGCCGTCTTCGACGCCGCCGCCGTCGTCTTCTTCTCCAAACCCGTCATGGAGGCACCTAAACCTAACCCTAACTAAAAAACTAGACCTCAATCCTGACGAGCACCACCCAGCCACCCACGCCTGACCCGAAAGACAGCCTTCCCCTTGCCGGCGGGCAAGGAAAGGCGCCCCAGGGCTGCCGGCGCGAGCGGCGGGTGAGAGTCCTGTTGGTGGCGGCTCCCTGTTGGCGGCGGCTCCCTGTTGACCCGATTCAATGGGATGTTTGATGAAGCCCGGCGACTGTGTGTTTCAGCATATACATATATAATGAACTCTGAAACATAAACCAACGAATAGGATTGGCCTCTAACTGGTTCTCATTTCTCAAAAACTAATTAAAATATCACAATGAAACTTTTTGTAGAAAATAAAACATTCCTTCAGCATCAGCAACAAAAATAAGTAAATAAAAGTCCTAACGAATTTACTAATACTAAACGAAATCTCCATGCTGCCACTAAATTACCTCCAATCTTTGGCCTTAATTCTTTCGTTTTGCTTGTTCCAACTTCAAAATTTCAAGCACAAGTGTTTATTGTTTGACCTGACGTGCAAACATAGGTAGTGGAATCCATGATCCTTGCGGCGGTTGATGCGAATTTGATAAACAAAAGAACGGCAAACCTGATTTTGCTGGACTAGATTTCTCCATGGGAATCGTGTTTTACTCATGTCTCATGCAGTGCTCATCGACAGGAGGACTAGCCAAAGCGGCGAAGTTGAAAAGGGCCGAAGGCGGCATCGGGTACGCGAAGGGCGCAGCTGAACTAGAGTCTGGCGAGTGTACGCAATGCAGGCCTAAAGCACAGTCGCATTCATGGGCTGTAGATAGTTGCTGGGCCGCAGGAGGTATTATTTTATCTGTTGAGGATTTGGGCTCAGGCCATGATCAAGTATGCATGGAGCAAAAAATTTTGGGCCCCTCCATGCCCTGGGCCCTAGGCCGTCGCCCTCATGGCCTAGGCCCAGAGCCGGGCCTGCGTTCCAACTATGATCCTTGAAGCAGTGGCAACTAAGGATCTTCGTATATGGCATGCTTTCTTTGGTACCGCCGGGTCTCAGAATGACATAAACGTTCTAAACAAGTCGCCACTGTTCATTCAAGCAATAAAAGGAGAAGCTCATACGATACACTATAATGTAAATGGAACACAGTATGACATGGGTAGTATTCGTGCCGATAGAATATATCCAGAATGGGCAGTATTCGTGAAGACAGTGTCGGCCCCTCAGTCAGTGGAAGACAAATTATTTTCATCGAAACAAGAAGGGGCGAGGAAAGATGTCGAGTGTGCATTTGGTGTACTACAAGCACGATTTGATACTGTTCGTCGACCAGCAAGGTTATGGAAGCAAGCAGATGTTATCAACATAATGCAAGCTTGTGTTATCCTTCACAATATGATAGTGGAAGATGAGAAGGAATCAATTAGAGATGTTTTGGATTTAAATTACAAACCAAGTGCGACGATAGTGATTCCACCAGAAGTGCGTACAAATGAGAGCCCTAATCCAATCTTCGCAGAGGCACTTCTTAGAAATTCGGATATCAAAGCTCGACCAACACATAGGAAGCTCAACAAGGATCTAATCGAGCACATATGGCAACGCTATGGCAACAAAGAAAAATAGACAAAAAGCGTTGTAACGATATATAATATAATTATTATATCTTGGTTTCTAAAAAAATATTGTAACGATGTTTCTAATATTTATGCGTTTTCTATTAAACGGCCACACAATGGTATACATAAATAATTTATAGTTGATCTTTAGTTACATGCACAGCATTAAATTGCCTGCAGACAATGAGGTAGTCTCTGGGTTGTATAACCTGTCTACTCATCTGTCTTTATCATTGATTAAGAGATAGACCCCGTCTCTGGGTTGTACATGCCCTTAAACTAAATGACTGCTAAGTTATTCCCGGATTACCTTGTCTTCGCCATTATCCATTGGTCAGAAAATAAAATTTGTTTAATGAAATTAAATGACAATCTAAAATAATGATAGTGTTTTTGATTGAAAGTTCCATTATTTAAATTAACCTAGTGTTATTATCATCTGGTAAAATTACTAGCATTACTACATGCTATCATTTGCTTATTTAAAATTATATGTATTTTTATCAATATCTCTGGAAAGAGTAAATTACATCAGCGATCCTCAAACGTTGTCACGGGGTGTCATCTAGGCCCCTGAACTCTCAAAATGCATATTCAGATCCCTAAACTTGCTAAATTGTGTAATCTAGGTTCAAATTACCGAAAATACACTTATAGATGATGACGAGCTACTAATCCAAATTAATTTTCATACTCTTTTTCTCCTTAAATTATTATTGCCATCACAATTCATGCTAAAGGCCATAATTACCATTTATGATGGCTGATGGGCGACTATTTGAAAATGAATTTTTCATATTCTTTCTTCCCCCAAATTACTATTTCCATTACAATTCATGCTAAAAGACAAAATTAGGCTACATGATTCAACAATTAGATATAAACATACGAGATACTATGGTTATATGGAGCCACGCAACAACAAGGTGGGTAATTTCGTAATAGAGTAAAATACGCGGGCGGTCCTTAGAGCAACTCCAACAGACTACCTAAATGGCTACCAATACTTAAAAATAAACTTTTAAGTAATCGAAAGTGCTCCAACAGAGTACCTATCTAGTTACCAATAGTCATGGCCAAACGGGCCGCCCGGCACGGCACGGCCCGAGCACGAAAAGACACGGCCCGTTTGTATTTCGGGCCGGCCCGGCACGCAATTGCAATCGGGCCGTGCCGTGCCAGCCCACGTGCTGAGGGGTCGGCCCGTGGCACGGCACGACTTTGGTTAAGCGTGTCGGGCCGGGCTGAAAGGCACGAAAGGCACGAAAGGCCCGATAGCCCGACAGCCCGAAAAAGGCCCGAAACTGAAAATACAAGCACACATACCAGAATTGAAGTCAAAATCCATATTTGAACACAAAGTTACCAGATTTCATTCACTTTGGACAAAGTTACCAGATTTCAAATCAGAAACCAAAAAATACAAACAAACATCAAATTGGCCAAAAGAACGAAAATTATATTAATTTGAGCTGTTTGCTGGCTGCCTCATTAAAAACCCTTTGGCCTAAGGGAAAAAAGAGTACAGCCCAGCTCACAGAGGTGTCCATCACCACAAGTTCAATAGTTTATGACACCTACATTACAAATGGATCACATCAGCTCTCAAAATGGTATGACTACAAGTTCACAACTTAGCATCTACTCAGCCACAGTACCACCACCCCCATCCTCACCATCCAGGTTGAGGTTCTTGTAAGATTCTTCAAGTTCAAGGTGGGAATCCTCAACGGTCTCCTGCATTCGGTCATCTCCAAGCTGCCAATCCTTCAGGCATGTGATGATCTCCACCATGTCACTGGTCAAGCGACGTCTTCTCTCCTCAAGCACCCTGCCAGTAAGACTGAAAACAGACTCCGAACTGATAGTTGAAACAGGGACAGTCATAATATCCTTAGCCATTATAGACAGATAGGATAAGTTTGTTTATGCTCATGCCACCAATTAATAATGTCAAGGTCCTCATCAGGTGCAACAGGATCACTATCTAGATATAACATGAGCTCAGATACTTGAGAATAAGTAGAAGATTGCAAAGGAGGTGGCTCACATGATTCTGCATCATCAAAAGGAGAAGCAAAGATCTTACCCCAATTAGTTTTCCTTTTGCCAGTACTTACCGAAGTGGGCTGTCTCTATAAGCGAACTGCACCAAATTTATTCTCATATTTGCCATAAAGCTTGGTTAGTTCAGTACGCACAGTATTGAAATATGCAGAATAATCAATGGAAGTAGCATTAGAAAGAAGCCTCAAAACATTGCTAAAGCCTCTCATCTTGGCTCTAGGATCCAACAAAAATGCAAAAGAATAAAGAAAAGGGATGTCTTTCCAATACTTCATGTATTTCTCCTTCATAGGAATAACAACCTTCCACAAGAATTTGTCAGTCTCAAAGGTATGCAAATGACCAACAATATCAATCAGTTTGCAGGACTATACTCCCAAGAACGAACAGAGCCATCAGGATTAAACTGGAGCATACTTTGAACCCTAGCAGCACGTTCAGACTTTGCAAGACAAGTACGACGGTGTCGCAGCAAGTGACCAGTTCCACCCCATGAACCCCCAGTGAGAACATTCTTACAGTGCTTGCACTTAGCATGAGTCTTCTTCTGCCGGCCATTTACCTCTGTGTAGACCGGTTCGAAGTCATTCCAAGCTTCTGATGTCAACCTCCTTCCCCTCTTCCAGCTGCTTGTGCTCGCGGTACTCGCCGGTGTAGGTGTACTGGAGCCCGTGCCCTCATCGGTTGGAGTAGTGGAAGCAGGAGTACTGGACCCCGCCGCCGGAGATGCGTCCGCCGCCGCAGCTGCGCCCGTAGCCGGAGATGTAGACGTGCCGGCCCTTGTTGACGCCGGCCCTTGTTGACGCCTCGGAGTCGTCGTCCCCACCCTCGTTCGCGAGCTCGAGCGGCTGCCGAAGAGGAGGTTCTCCGCCGTGCGCAGAGCCTCCTCGCTCACCTCCGGCACCGGCATGGCCGCGACCGAGCGGCAGGTCTAGCCGGAGCCGAGGCACTACCCTAGATCTAGCCGGCGAACAAGACCGGTGCGCGGCGGAGAAGATCGGTGCGCGGCGAGAGGAGGGAGAAGCAGAGGCGCGGTGGATCTAGGGTTTCGAGTGGCGAGGGGAGGGGAAAGGCGCGGGCGCGGCTGCGCCTCCGCGTGCGCCGCGGCGAGGAGAGGGGAAAATGATTAGGGTTTGGGGAGGAGAGGGGACAGCGTCGTTTTTATATGGAAGGTGGCGGCTGGTGGGTTGGGCTGGTGTGGTGGGTCGGGCTGCATTCGAAGCTGAGCTGGTTTAATTCGGGCCGTGCCATGTCGGGTCAAATTTCGGCCCGGCGTGCTTTATCGGGCCATCCTGTATTCGGGCCGGGCCGTGCCTCCCGCCGTGCCGACCCCTCAGCCCGAGCACGGCCTGACGGTGCGTGACGTGCCGGCCCGGGCCCGAAATTAATCGGGCCGTATCGTGTTCGGGCCGGGCCAAAAAATGCGTGCTTCGTGCTCGCCCGTTTGGCCCGGCCCGTTTGGCCATCACTAGTTACCAATACCTAAAATTTTTTGGTAACTAGCTAAATCTTGCAGCCGAGTACTCAACAGTTTCACATGGCGGCAGGGACATTTGCTCTCCCGCTAGTGGCGCCCGCCTCCACGACGCCGGCGCACTGCCGCCTCCCCTACCGCCGGCAGCCTACCTCGAGCCCAGTCCACCTCGCCGGAGTACTGCACCACTCCTCCATTTCGTTTCCCCGCCGAAAAGCTGCCATTTTCGCAGTCTCCAGCACAGGGCGCCGCTCCTGTTGAAGCACGCGCCGCCCATCCACGCCGGCGGCCCGCCATGGTCGGGAAGCCGCATGGTGGCCCAGGAAGCCGCAATTGCTGAGCACGGGCTCGCCGGGACGGAGTGATGCGAGGATGGGAGGGCGCGAAGGGGCCAGGCGACCAAGCAATCCTCTTGCTCTCACGCACTCACGCGACTGCGGGATGGAATTGGGGCCGACGCTGCAAATCTTTCTTTTCCCCTTTCTAAAATCCATGAAATTCGTCGTGAAATCTTGTAATCCGTCTAAACGGATCACTTCAATAGCTAATCCACATCATATCAGTTCCGTTTTGGTTGTTTCTATCGCCAATCCTGTCAAGTGGTGGTGACGAGCTGCAAGGAAGTCGAGGCATCAGCCTCAGGTTGAAGAAGCACAGACAACAATTTGCCGCCTGCTCGCCGCCCTTGTTCAGTCGCGGCCGCTCCACCTCGCTCCCCGCCGACACGCGTCGAACCCGCTCCGAGCCACGCCCGCCCTCACCCGCCGCCGCAAGCGCCGCCCCGCCAGCAACGCCGCCGCGAGGCACGCCTCCCGCCTCGCTTCACCGACGCCCAGCTGGTCGTCACGTCGTACGACGGCCCTGGTCGAGCTCCGCGACGCGTGCGTCTGCGGCGGTTGTTGGGCCTGTGGCGATGACGAAGACCTTGTGGTGCGCGGCATCTCGACGGGCTCAGCGGCCCGGCGTCGAACACCTCACTCCCTCCTTGAATTTAGGTACACTGAAAAAGCACAGACTACTCAAGTCCACTGAAAAATGTGATTTTAGGTAGTCAGTTTTGAGTATGCTGTTGGAGTTGCTCTTAGGGACCCTAATATGCATTTTAAGAGTTTAGGTACCTAGATGACACCTCTTGACAAGTTGAATAGAATAAAGTGCAGATTCGGTCCTTAAACTTTGTCTGGGGGTGTCCATTAGGTCCCTTCACTTACAAAATATTGTTTCAACCATCTTAAACTTGTTATGTTTTGTCACTTATGTCCTTGTACTTATATTGACATCTCTAAACTTATTTGACTTGAACACTTAGGGTACGTTTGGTACGGTTCCAGATTCTCTGAGAAACAGAAACGTTTCAGTTTCTTCCGAGAAACGTTTCTCAGCTTGAAACAGAAACACTTTGAAACCGTTTGGCTACTTGTCTGGATTCAGATTCACAAAAGAGAGGGGAATAACTAAATTGACCCATATACCCTTAGTTATACTTGAGTGCACATAGTTGAATTCATATTAAGGTTAATGTTAAGTTCCTACAGTTATCATTCATGTGAATACAAGCAGAAAACTCAGCTTTTTATACTACTTCCTGCTACAATCGTCAACTATCAGCAAGTCTTACGACAAACAACTCTGGTTGTAACTACGATAAGCAAGCATGGGAGCGGGACCATACCCTGCTTGGCGCTAGGTACTTGCATGGCAAGGGGCAGCTCGAGCCTCCTCGGCGGAGCCTGGTGAGGCATGGCCCGAACCTGGTTGCAGCCGGCGATGGGGACGGTGTGGCGATGGAAGCGACGTATGCAGTGTTGCGGCAGAGAACGAGGTACGTGTACGGCAGCTTGCGGCTGCGGCGATGGAGACTCCGGGGGACGGCTTCGGCGTTGGGGCAGAGGGCGACGTCGGCAGCAGGAAGGCTTCGGCGGCGACGAACGCAAGCTGTGCGGAATGAGCGATAGTGCAGTGGCATTTTCTCGTAAATACTGCCAAGTCCATGAGGAGGTGGGACGAAACGGAAGTGTTTCGCCTGCGGAACACCTCCGGAGCCGTTTCGCGTGCGTAGGCAAAAAAGGAGAAACACTTCGCATCGTTTCGGCCCAGAATCGTTTCGCGAAAATGCTGTTTGGCACCGTTTCAACCGTTTCTAGTCAGAATCAGAAACGATTCTGGTTGCCAAACGGACCCTTAGGTCTCACTAGTCAAAAAACGACCTGACATGACACATCTGATTCAAATGCGCATGCAATTGTATTGACACCATATTAAAGGTGGTTCTTTCATATATTGGTATCTCGTTAAGGCTTTTACCGTCTTCATCACGTATTATAATTTTCGCATATACTATTTAGCGGTGTAAATATTTGGCATCATACTTTATATTTCACATGTATTTGTCGTCATTCAATAGTTGCATTTTAGATTTCACATGTAGTCACTCATATTACTCCTCGTCATTAGTTGCACACACATGCTGCAATGGGCAACATGACTTTTATTTCTTTTCAAGACAATAAGTATATTGCCCATCCCAAAAGTATACGTCAAATTATAGATTGTGATAAACATGTGAAAAGGTAAAAGTTTAAGGGTATTTCAACACAACAACACCCTGTTTATGGTACCAATACAATTCTATGCAACACACATTTCGTGTAAGATGTGCCAGGTCAAATTGTTTTGACCTTAGTGAGTCATTAAGGGACACCGTTGAACAAGTGTAGAAGTGTCAATATAAGTAGAAGGACCTATGTGGCACAATTAGACAAGTTTAGGGATGTTAAGATAAGTAGATGGACCTAAATGGCGCAACAAAACAAATTTAAGTCTCACAAATCAACATTTTCTAAGAAGAGGGACTTAAGTGACACAGTCGGACCAGTCTAAAAGCCGACCGTGTACTTTACTCTAATTAAATATAATATTTCCTACTAAAAGCAAACATTTCCTACTAATACAATGAATGCTTATATATTGGTAATTCGGGAAACACAAAAATCCCTGTTGTGATTTACAGGAAATGTCTTAAACCAATATCGCTCGTGTACTTTTATAGTCGTTATCTAAACCGGTACTATTGGAAATAGGTACATCATAGGAAGTTATGGTAACATCCTAAACTAATTAATTTGAGCGGAAACATGTCATTATCTGTCGGGTATTTATAGTTTACTTCAAATCAACACATGGCTAGGGTGGTGTTTGGATCCCTTATAACTTCTAAGAATTTGGATATAAGATGTAGTATCTACAATCTTGCTTTTAAAAAAGATTTCGAGTGTGGGTGTTTGGATGCTGCATTATTAAAATCTATAATCCAGTTTCCGACATGATTAATGACCAGCTTGGCCTTCCAATATTTTTGATCAGAAGTGACACAAGCTGTAATTATTTGTGCATGGATGATAACAAACAGGGCATTCGAAAAAAAAAGATGACAAAAAGGGCAGAAACTTACCAACGGATAATGGCGTTTGAGAAATCCACTCTCTGCCAATTATTTGGACGAGGTATCAAATGATCAAATATTTCAATAGAAAGATCCCCAGTTGATACCTCTTAGTGCAGTACATGTGCATGCCCTAGCACTTTCTCTAATTAACAGGCAAACGCTGGTAGATACGCAGAGCAGAACACACATGACACATACTGCCCTGTTTTCCCAACCGTTTCCGTGTTACAATTTTTTATACGGTTTCTGACCTGTGGGCCATTTCTGTTCAGTATGATGTCTCAACTACCAGCTCAGGAATCAAGGCAGCTGCGTTACCTGAGAAATCACGAGAAGCTCTTCTTCCCCACCACAGTTGCAGGCAAAGCTCCATAGCTCGAGAGCTTTTTGAAGAACTGCCAAAGCTCCAACCAAAACCGTCCACACCTAGTCGAAGTATCGCGGATCAAGTCGGAATGGCAAGTACAACATATTCCCTTCATTATTTTTGGCCCAATTTTTCGACTGAACTTGACATTATCAAGATTCTCTTGCAGGGTAGTGACGATGATGGCTGCCGGCGGGTTCAAAATGCAGCTGGAAATGATCTAAAACGAGGTGAATCACTCATTTAATTTCCAACATTGGTTCTCTCAGCTCGCCGGCAAAAAAACTACGCTCTGAGATGGAACTTAATCCAAGCGCCAAGGTGTGTATAGCACATCGCATAGCATTTGTTCCTACATCTCAGCAAATTGTTAGTTAGATTCAGATAGATTTAATTAATATCTACTTATCTACCACTTTCAAAAGAGTGCAAAAGTAAAGATTTGCCGGTTTAAGCCAAACTTATATACTTATCTACTTATCTTCCCATGTCTTCAGTTCTGTATAAAAATTAGTTTGTCTACATAGTCTCATGGGTTCGTTTTAATTTGTTTACCATTAACACCTTGCTTCATAAGTGCATAACATAATTCGATGATATAGTCCTTCCTTTAATGACAATTACTGTTTTCTCATATGTTAATTTATTTTTTGTGCGTAGCTGCTCGATCTGCATTTTTAATTCTTCTAGTACAGCATTCTTACATTATGTCTGGGACAGAGAACCTAGTGCTCAATACTTTTAGTGAAACGATAATAACAAAATGACCTCACATAAAAGAAGTGTTTAGTTAAATTCTTGTATTTCTGTTTCACATGCTATTCTAGTGGACCTGCGGTCTTATATCTTTGTCTACCTGCAGGGCACTTTTGAGTCTGGGTTATTGCTCATTAGTAACCTTGAGAACAAGGTTATCAAGGCAATCAAGCCTCTTGCTGAGAACACCAAGCTTGCACTTGAAGAGAATTTAATTTCACTTTTGAAGTCAAGCGAAGGGGAAAATGTTGCTTCTACATTTGGTTCACAAATGTGTATTGATTATGCAGAGATTACAGCCAAATTTTTCAGTGATGTCCGGTCAAAGTATTTTTCTATAGTCGAAGGCAGCAATGAATCGAGAATCAGCACAAATAAATCCAAAGATATAGTTGGAAGTAAGCAAAATTATTTAATGCACTCCGTATCCAAATTCATTTGGTTCATACTATCGACTTATTAAATAAATTTTTTTTCTTAGGTTCTGGTGGTCAGGATGCAGTGAAGTTATTTGAAGAAATATTTGAACCAAAGATAGAAATGCATGTTGATTTATTGTCTGCCCAGCTTGTTACTACTCAAGGTCACATCACTGGTATAGCTCCGACCAAACACTGCAAATTCTTGTACCACTACATTTTAACAATTGTAGTTAACTCCAATATCTTCTCTTAGCTCTCAAACTTATTATTCCTATTCTGTTGTGCAATATTGTCCAGCTACCAATGTACATGGTAATATGATTGGTAAGAAGATTATTACAACTCATTCAGAATTTGGTAAATCACCATTTGAGCTGTTTGGAGAAGCAACCTCATGCAGACCATGCCGATGCCTGCTTAACTGGATGGACAAATGGCTTGATACAAAGAATGAAAGGTAAATGTAATAAGTTCCCAACAAGCCATACTTTTCATTTTGTTTGTGAATATTACTGAACAGTACATATTGAAATGAGCTTCATGCATGCAGTGAATGCTTTAGGCACGTTGTGCCAAATGTTATATCAATCAATGGAGCAACCCTGGTGGAGGAATTCTTTGCTGGTGGCTCTTTCAGCATCCCTGTAGTGGATGCTATTATGAGGCTTTTCACAGCTCTTGACAATCAGTTGTACAAGCCAGGAGACAAGCGTTGGAGAGTGGAGACATTTCATGCCCGCCTCTTTTGCGGTAATTAGCTTATTGACTTCTTTGTCTTCCAAATTTTTTTTACAGTGTATGACAATGGAATTTATTTGTCACCCGAAGGACTCTGTATTGCAAGCAACAAATTTCCTTAAGTCAGACTGCACTAAATCCTACCTTTTTGGTGAGAGATTGGGTTATGACGTCCAACACTGCCGCATGGTGCGCCTCTTACCCATCCTCTTTGGTGCAAGAATTACCAAGATCCAAAATTACATGTTCCATATTTTGACGAAACAAATTACTAATACCGCGCATAATATGAACAGGTAGTAGTCCCTGTGCTGTACATGGAGAGTGGAGCTGCTATTTTTGGGATTTCCGTGAGAAAGAGATAATCATTCTTGATCCAATGGGAATGAACATGAATGCTGAAAAAGTAGAATGGTTCCATGATGACATTATTTACAAGCAGTGGCGGATCCAGGATCCAAATTCACCTATGGCGAGCCTATCACTGTTATATCCAACCGTTAAATTTTTCTTCAAAATCGTGCTACATTGTTTCAAGTCTACAACTACCAAATTAAATTCAGGTAATAATGGATAAAACCTATTTCAGAATACATAGAAGACAAATACACTTGTATGCAACACAATTGAATTGTATTGTGATTTATGCCATCGTCAAAGCTCTAGTGTTTCTTCGGCAGCGGCCCTTCTTCCCTACCAGGGAGCTGAAAGTACCACGAGGAAATAGTAGGGAAGGACATGTAATCTGGTACTGTCATGGAAAATGCAACGTTGCGTGATAAGCCATTTTTTTGGAAAGCTGAAAGATAGACACACACTGCTTATCTAAATTCTGCTAGCTGTGACCATACAAAAAAGACAGACCCAGCTTTGCTAGCACTGCCTACGCTGCAGCTTTGCTTGGCCAAGCGACTGGGGAAGGCGGGAAAGGAGGAAGTTCCTTCCACGAGCTGGTATGGCGGCCGCCAGGGCTCGCCATACACTGCATCCGCCACTGTTTACAAGCTGCACGATGGTATATTTGCTTGCCTGAAGGAGTTCTCTTCGGGGTGGGACATCGACTCCAAGGGTTGGACAACATGCTACCGCATGGACATTTGCAAGCGTTCCAAACTGTAAGAACAATACTCCGGCTTAATCTTTTGCTAGCCATGCAAATTTCTAAACAATTTCATCAGTAGCATATTTTCTGTTTTTCTGCAGTCGGACATCTGGGCTGTACACTTGTCTCTTTGCACGACTGTTCAATGGTGCCAATCTAAATGACAACCTTGAGAATGTACGTCCAACTAAATAGTCAATTATAAAAAACCTTGAGGCTTATTTCCAACAGCTGAACTCACTTTTTTTTTCAGGCTGCACTCGTGCCATTGCGTCAATGTATGATGTACCAGCTTCTCACCATGGACGGCAATGAAGTCAAGTTCCCGTATCCATGATTTCTGATATGTTCGTTCCAACAAATATCAAGACCTGTCCCAGCATAAACTCATATTTTTATGCTGAATTATGTAGTTTGTTGTATTGAATTTCTGCTATCAAGACCTGTACCATGGTATTTGAAAGGAAAAAGTCCATATTACTCCCCTCAAGTATAACCAAAGTCCACATAACCCCCTAAACTATCTTTTGGTTCATTTTACCCCTTAAACTATGTCACTTGGTTCAATTCATCCCTTAATACAATTTGTCTTTTTTATTTCTCCATGCACAAATTGAATTTTATTATAATTTTTTGATGGATGTAGTGAATATCACAATATATGTCAGAAAAATATATCATGAATATTTCGTTGACATTTTCAATATAATATTTTATCCTAAGGATTACTTAATTATTAAATTTCTTAGCCCATCAAAATAATAATAAAAAATATTTTATATTTTTATAACATGAGTTTGGATGTCTACTATCATCTAGCAAAATTTGAATCTAATGACACAATTGTGCATGGAGAAACAAAAAATACAAATTGTATTAGGGGGTAAATTAAACCAAGTGACATAGTTTAGGGGGTGAAATGAACCAAAAAATAGTTTAGGGGGTTATGTAGACTTTGACAATACTTGAGGGGAGTAAATTGAACTTTTTCTATTTAAAAAGCGCGGCAGATATATAACTTGTACTGTATTAGTTATGCATCAAAGTATATGCACAACTGTATGAATTTTAATGCTACATTGAATGCTGATGAACTCAAGTCCTGCCCTCCAAGATTCTCTATTTTTTTGTACTCCACTTGTTTGTTTTTTAAGGTTTTTAAACAAATTCAAAAAGATCTAATAATTTAGTCACACATGTAGAAAACGTATGTAAAAAGGAGCATAGGTTTTCTTAAAAAAGATTGCATCCTGATTATGTGAACAAATAATGCCTATTGACTAAGAGTAGATGCCAAGACCACTGCTACCGCCTTTTGTCCGTATGGACCGGGCATGCTTGCATAATGTTCTTCACCGAAAACGCGCTGCACAGTATGCATTCAAGCGCCGTTCAACTTTTGTCCCTGTCGTCCTGCTTTGAGTCCCGCTTTACCAGAAGGACAGGTGGGGAAGACGGCAGGTCATGCATCCTGGTGCACCGTTCTCATCTGGCTCCCACAGTCCCACCTTGCTGCCTCTGACACGATTTCTCAGGAGTACATCTAATCTAAATCCTTAAAGAACCAGTTGTGAGAAAAATAATTTTGACCTGCCACAATCTAGCCCACCTGTAAACTCACCTTTGATCTAAAATGTCACTCCTAATATCTTGCGAAGAGTGGACATCCGGGTGGGACAAATGTCTTTCCGATGACGATTCACGTTTTTTCATCACCGATAGATTTTGTAGCCAGCTACTATTTCCCACCTCCCTTGATTACGAGTATTTTTGATTACTTTCCATTCGCACCCAATGAGGATTTCAGATCGTGATTTCGTGCCTTACTTCCCTAGCGAGAGGAGGATGCCGGGGATGGGTGCGCCGGCCTAGGGCGAGGGCCGGAGATGCGAGACCACGCGGTGCGGGAGAGATCTGGTGAGGCAGATCACCGCACCGCTGTATCGGACGACGACGATCTGCGCGACCACGACGGCGGCGGCGCGCAGCGCGAACACCACGAAGTTGATCTGCGCCGAGGACCCTCCCTGCATGCTGCTGGTCTCTCCCTGTTCTTCCTCTCCAACGAGACGGACTGGCGCGTTGAGGGCGGCACCGTCGCCGAGGAGGTGCAGCCTCTGCCGTCCAGTAGCGCGTCGTCCTCCCCATCATTACTGGCCGCGACGTCATCCCCCAGCCCCATTCCAGCCCAGGGAAGACCTCCATGATCTTCCTAATCGTCTGCTAGGTCGTCAACACCACAGTCCGCGAGTAAGCACCATCCTGTTTTTCGCTTTTGTTTACTTTTCCCTGGAAATTGAAACAAATATATGTAACGTTGGATTGCAAATTTGCATGCTGGGAATTGTGATCTGTAGCTAGATTATTGTTTCAAATTAGCGATGCTTCCAGATATGGTCAGCTTCAGCAATATCTGTTTTCCGTATGAATCCTTCACTCATTGGTGTGCATAGGCGTCCAATTTCGACACTATCCTGGCTTTTGGAGTCTAATCTTTTTGGTCACAAAGGGCCAAGATGAATTGCTTCTCAGGTGCAAAATAATACTAGATGAGGCTCATGGACGATTGTTGCCCCATAACATTAGCATGTATTCTCTTTTTGTTGGTGCAAGCATTGAAGCTCGATTTATCTGTTATCCATGCTCGAACTTACTCATCTATTTTCTTTTGACTGTAATGCTCTGACGTGATTTTATCTTTTTCTTAATACTAGGCAATGAATACAGTTCTTCAGAGCAAAAACATAGAGCGGCTCTGTGCTCTTTATTTAGCATTTGGCACTTCAAATTGGATTGTTCATTGTACTGTGAGCTCATGCGACACCATGGCGATGCCCACAGCGATCTTCTTCGAATTGGGAGTCGGGAGCTAATTTCTCCTGTGTTCTCTAATTGCCATGCGCCTGAATTGACCACTTTTTGCCACTGGATTTATACAAATTAGGGAGGAGCTACACTGATAAATGTTCATTCTTTATTATTTCAGGCCATGGGGTTTCCTGGAATACAACAGTCTCAGTTTGATCAGTAACACAACACAGCTGGAGAAGATATTTTGAAATCCAGTGACATCTATAACCTTTGTGACCCGGGCGAAGGTTAGATTTTTGTTTTCTTCAATGACTGATCCATAATCCAATTTTTCTGTAAAATTAGATATATTCTTCAAATGTGAAATGACTGTATTATGATTTTTACTCTATTATTTATATGATTATTCCAGGTGATAAGGGCTCTTTAAAGATTTTGGGAAGGATCAACTCGCTTATGTATGAGTAAACATGCATAGACTCATCATTATATATATGTATAGGTTATTCTATGGTACTATTTGAGGTGAGTGTACTGGAATGTGTGCATTAATTTATCAGATCATGCAGGATGACTAATAAACATGCCAATATATGCAAGTGTGCTGAATAAAAGCCTACTCTTCATCTGAACTATTAAAAAAATAGTAGTTAAACAGATTCATCATGCTTTTTCCAATATATTTGATGCTTTAACACATTCATGTGATCCATGCTATCAACTATGCTCTTGACGATGCACATTTATGTAGCTATCCATCTGTTGGCTTCCACATTAGTATGACGGTGTAAGTTCTCAGCAATAAGTGGATAAATTGGCGGGAAGACATTTAGTGGAGAAATAGCTTGTAATTATGATCTGTTTTCTAAACAAAGCAAAAGCTTAATTCTATAAATTTTGCATTATGAAATGTTTATTTTCTTCTCTCTATTTTTGTTGATTGCCCAGTCTAGAGTTTCTTTTTGGGATGAATTACTCACCTCCAGTTGTTTCTTTCTTTCGTTTCAGCCAATCAATGGATGCCTTATTCCAGTGCAGGCTCCTATTATGTTCATATCCTAAGTGTTAATTTTCCACATTTGACTTTATGATCTGAATGCTATTCCTTATACAGTTTGGTTAGATGATCTTTATCAAGTACAAAAATTTATTTGTGTTTCCCATATTTGGGGGTTAACCAATGATGTTACTTAGAACTTTGTTATTTGCAGGGTACTGCAGCCTGTGGCGGCGGCGGCGTCACTTCCTTTCTTCCGTGAGACGACAATTCCTGCGGCGACGTTCCTTCCTTTCTCCGAGACTACAAAGATCGAGTGGAAGGGTCCTATGTCGTCGTCGATCCCGGTGGGCTCTTACCTGACGTTGTACGCCATCACCCCTCACGTTCCTTCCTATGATGAAAACTTCTAGGAAACTTCTATGATACAGGTCACATCCACCACTGGGGTTCAAGATCGATTCATTGGATTAACAAAGACTCAACATTTCTATCGATCTTTTTGAACGGAATGTGGTTTCATATTAGGACAAATGCATTATACGTGCGGTGTTATTAATATTTATAATATATTATTTTGAAGTCTATGCTATGAAGAGAATGTAGTCACTATAATCGTAATGCTCATGGTCATGCAGTGATGTCATAGTTTGGACACGTGTGTTACTTTTCTTCTGCACCCAAAGTAGAGAAATTAATTTATGATTAATTTTAAGGCATACGCGTGGTATTATCTTGCAGCAATTTGATGCATTGGTGATATGATCGTTTGTTGAATGGGCAACTGGGGTGATGATCGCTGACTCGACCACATGCCTCGAGGTTTTCTCAAGGGAGATGGAGGTACGAGACCAGTAATTGTTCTCTTATGGTGAATGTAATGGAATACGTCAGTCAGTTGTGTATGTTTACCATCTTGGAATCTTAATCAGAAGAGTTTGTGGAAGCACTTGTCTGTTGCTGACTATAAAACAATGTGGTAATGATTCATGCGTTTGCATATATATACCATATTTTTTCTGCAAATATGCTGGCTAGATCATGTAACGCAATGTTCCTCAAAGGTTACAATAATATCTTCCTAGATAAATTTTAAACAATAACAATAACTGGATTTTGTATGTTGAGACGTGTGTTTTGATTTGTGTGTTTGATAGTGACAATGTTTGGGAAAATCTTCCCCTCGAGTCTAATGTGTTTGGTGAACAAAATAATGTGTGGCCATAATGTATGCATGTGCACCTACCATCACATCCATGTATAAATTTGGAATTTAAGTTTAACTCATGTATATTAGAATTTCGGTATATTAGAATTTCAATGTATGCATGCACACCTACCATCACGTCCATGTATAAATTTGGAATCTAAGTTTAACTTATGTATATTAAAATTTTGGTATATTAGAATTTCAAGTTATGCTGTAAAGGTCTTGCCAAGTGATGCAATTTTTTTTATCACGTGTGTGGCGCACGTGCATTTTACTAGTATGAAGAACAAACCACTGCATGTGATACCCTGCTTTCCCCACCGTTTCCTTGTTTTCCTATATACCCAAAATCCGGTGCAGCTAACGGATGGAAGAGAAAGATCGTGCTGGTGGTTGTTTATTAGTCCCTACCTTTCCACTGTACAGGACACATGCCCCTCGTTCTTTTTGTTGCTAATATAACGTTCTAAAAGTGCATGCCCATTTTCATCAAGCACCCATTCTGAACCAAGCAACAACCGTTAATGAGAAAATCTGTGGCCTTTGGTTAATAGTTGTCGTGATCTCCGTCTCAGTAATATTTTAAAAGTGATTAGGATAATTCTTAACCATCACTACGGTGCATCTGCCAGTTTAAGACATCACCGATTAAGTCAAGTCATATCATGGTATTGTTTCCGTCACGTACAATCATGTTTAGGGATCTTTGTGAAATGTTAAAAATGGTTACTTGTCACTTCCTGCAACTACAGTAAATATGTCCAGTTTTTGCATGTTGGAAGTTAATCAAACCATAGGGCTTCGGAGGGCTGGGAGAGCGGCGGAGCTGCCGTCCGGTTCCCTGTCTAGCCTAGGTTAGGGTTAGGTTTAGTAGTCTAGGTTAGGGTTAGGGTTCCGCCGTTGTCTTCGTTGATGGCGGTCGGATCTCGTGTCTCCCGCGGCGGATCTGGCGGTGGCGGCGTCGTCGACGACTGCTCCTTGCTCGGTGAGTCCGTGTGGAGTGTGTTTTCCTCCGATTCTTTTGCGAAAGGGTGGAGGATCATGTGGTCACCCTCGCCGGCGTCGCTGGCGTTGGTTGATCTGCTTTCCGGGCTGTCGGTGTCGAGCTTCGATGCCGGCTTCTTCGGTCTTTTGTTCCCCTCACTGACGGCGTCGGTGATGGTGGACTACTTTTCCGGGTGGTCGGCGTCGTCTGGCGGCGTTGATTTCTTCGGTGTTCTGTTCTTGCCTGTGATGTCTTTGATGATGATGATGCGGTTCTTCTTCTTGCGACTGTGGTCGATGCGTTGGTCGGTTTGGTGCTTTCTTCGTTCGAATCTAATCGACTGTGTCAACAATGTGTTGCTGTCGCTGATCTGGTCGGAGGAGAAGGCTGGTGGTCGTCGTCGGAGATCGTCGCCGGCGAGGAGAAAGTGTTTTGGGAAGGATCGAGAGGAAGAGGGATGTTTCTGTAATTTCCTTTTCTTTGAGGTCCTTTTTGTAAAAGTGCTCAGGGTCTGTCCCGTAAAAGGTTGTGGGCTGTACTGTTCAAAGTTTTAATATAATCCCACCCCCTTTCGCAAAAAAAAAAAAAAAAGAAGTTAATCAAACCAAATCTTACCGAGTTTCCAAAAAAAAAAGGCAGAAAATACTTGGCCCCACCACCACCCTCTCCTCTCCTTCCTACTACCTCCATACCAATTTAGTTGACGTTTGGCATGGAGGGGGAAAACCAAGGCAGGGTGGTAAAATCATTCAATTCTGCGTCAGACTCTCCTGTCTCCGGATCACATGCTCCCACCAAAGAGCTTGAGCAGCTGTTTCCTCTTCACAATCTTTTTCTTGGCCAGTAGCCTCGCTGCAAAAGATCCCAGCTGGGGGAAGTTACGAGGGAGCAGTTGCTTTGGGAAGCCAAAACGTCAAGTAAATCGGCAAAAGTGCATCCGTCTCCCCTGTTCCCAACCCGAGCCTACCAAAACGGCCAGCCCCCGGTCTCAAAAGGTGTTTCCCGTGCCCATTATCCAGCCAACAATCCATGTCTTTTGACTGGCCAACCAGCACTGCATCGAAAGATTCGTTTCAAAATCCACCTCCCAGGCCTGGGGATCCATCGCCATCCCGAACCTTTGCAATGGAGTCCACTCTCAAGGTAAGAAGCGTTTCTGCCCGCTGGTTGCTTTCCGTTCTGCAGATTTTCTAGATGCAACCGCTTCATTTCATATTGCGAATTTGTTTCAACTGCTCATGTATTTCCACCCGGTTGTTCACATAAATATTCGGATTGTCTATACAACACTTTGAGTGTTTTAGGAGATTGCAACACTTGATTTTTCAGCCATTGAATTTCAAGATCTATGGTTAAGATTAGATCTAACTTTAGCAAAAAAATTCAAGTGTTTTCAAAGGTTGTAACACTTGAATTTTTGTTATGGCCCCACTACTCAAAAGTTACACCTTCACTCTTTAAAATTTACACCAAAACGTCACTGTAATTTTAATGTAACACAACTGTAATTTTAGAGTATACAGAGTGTAACTATAAGGTGTAACAAAATAAGGTGTTAGGAAATCCTGTAACAAAGTAATTTTCTTTTCTTATACTTTATATATTTAAAGCACAAGTCTTAACATA
Organism: Eragrostis nindensis; assembly: GCA_012490785.1. Lineage (NCBI taxonomy): Eukaryota > Viridiplantae > Streptophyta > Magnoliopsida > Poales > Poaceae > Eragrostis > Eragrostis nindensis. The sequence continues at coordinate 259,107 of JAAXCT010000916.1, forward strand.
AATTTAAAATATTGAAGTATAAGTGGTAGACAAAAAGAATGCCAGGTTGGCTGGACGTGGCCCACAAAAGAAGAAAAATCCAACACTCACGACGTGGCCATGGGACGAATGAAAATCGAGTGTCCGGCAGCACCGAAACACTCGAGTGCCTGTTAGCTTTTCCGGAAATATTTCGGCCGCTCCGCCCTACGCCAGTCCCAGAAAGAAGTTATTGAAAATGTTCTCCATGGTCGAGACTGCCTGGTTGTCATGGCTACAGGGAGTGGGAAGTCAATATGGTAACTTGTTTCTCAAATTTCGAATTTCGTCTAGCAATCTTAGAAATAGTTAATATCTTCATGCTGTCTATTCTTTGTGCAGTTACCAAATTCCAGCTTTAGTGTCAAACAAACCTGCTATTGTTATCAGCCCTTTGCTGTCTCTAATGCAGGATCAGGTTATACTACATACAAAAATCAACATATTTTACTGATCGCTATGATTAGTGGCATTAATAGTTTTATTTTTTTTCGTTTAGGTGATGAGCTTGAAACAGAAAGGTGTCAAATCAGATTACCTTGGTAGTACTCAGACTGATCAAAATGTGGTACGACTGGCTGAACAAGGATTTTATGACGTTCTTTGCATGACACCAGAGAAGGCATCGGCTTTGCCACCAAGGTTTAGAAAATATATGTTCCATGGTTTTCGAATTTATTTTCTCATAGTGTCATTACCGTTATTCTTAAATAATTTAAAGGTTTTGGTCAAATTTGATGGCGAATGGTGTCTCTCTCCTCGCTGTTGATGAAGCACATTGTATAACCGAATGGGGTCATGATTTTAGGTTGGTTGGTTCCTAACTTAAAACAATGGTAGCAAACATGGCTAATATATAATTAATTTGCTGTACATGTTTTTCTTTTCAGGGTTGAATATAAAAAATTGCATTTGCTTCGCACCAAACTTAGATGTGTACCATTTGCTGCTCTTGCTGCAACTGCAACACAACGGTACGATAATTTATCAACATTTTACTTCACTTCAATTAATTTCTCTTTTTCATGAAGTTTCTTTTCTTACCAGTGTTCGGTCTGACATATTTGTTTTACTAGCATGAGTGCACTAGGTGAAAGATTAATCCTTGATCTGGAAAACATGATGCAACCTCTGGTTTTTCGCTTGCCTCCTGATATGATTCTTGAGGACGAGGACGAAGCCACAAATTTTGCTTCAGATATTTTAGCTCACAATACAAACATGCATGATGGGTTTCAGTCTCAGGTAATACCACTTACTACATATGCATTTGTAATCAAAATATACAGGAAGAGTTCAAATGAAATTTCTATCCAATTCAACTTTTGCTAAAATTTTGTTATCAAAATATACAGGAAGAGTCACAACTATATCAGATGCTTCTTAAAGTACGATCCAAGCTTGCACAGGACAATGAAACTGCGCCGTGAGTATATGCATTTAATATACTTATTCCTGAATTACTTGATCATATTTCTATTGGGAGTCAATACTGATTGCGGAACTTATCCATCAGATATGCTATTTGTGGAGACCAAGTGATACGCGATTTCGTAAGACACAGACCATCATCTGTTGACAAAATATCGATTATTGATGGTGTTAACATGGTAATATGGTTTCGTTTTGCTTCACTCCAGGCATAGTCATCTAGATTCATATGTGAGTTAATTTTGTTACCTTCTTTTTTCTTGCAGAACTTCATTGCTAATACAGTCTTGTATTCATCCATGACATTGTTGAAATTTCACAAGAACTTACTTGCCACTTGATAACTTACTTCCTGAAGAGAGTTTTCTATCGCATGGTTCTTCATCACATGGTGATGAGTTTGACCAGGAAGATAATTTTGCCAATACGAAGGATCTTATTTTGCAAGTCATCTCTAGCTCCAATGGAGTAAGCATCCAGTTTTATGAACTGTATTGTAGATCTTTAATTACCAAACATAATTTTAGTAATTCTAAGTTTTCCCTTGTATGCAGCTATCGTATGGAGGAATTGTCAATTTGTTTCCATCCATTGATGAAAAGATCGTTTCAGAAATTGTCACAACACTAGATTGTGATTTTGAGATCTACAAGAAGAACGGACTTTACTACTACCTTTAGCTTATGATTTCTTCAGTACTGTTTGATGTCAACTATGAAACTTGTAAAATATTAGTATTGGGAGTGCCACTTGTATGCATCTCCCCAAAATTTGTAATTCCTTGTATGACATGACAAGCCAATTACCAACACTGATAGTGTGGTATTAGTTTTATTGTTTCAACAATGAAATTTGATGGACTACTCATATTTCTTATGAGCCAACCACGTTTTCCTAGTGCTGGTACTTCACTTTTATGCAATATCGCTTGCAATTTATTGAATGCTAGCTGTACCATATAGTTTTTTTTTTTTCCAAGTGGCCAAGTCAGCACTACGAGAGACACCATCTTTACATACTTCTGCGTGTTTGATTACATAGTAGTAGGTAAAAAGGTTTCAGCGTTAAATTGTAACGTGACAACAAATTTTTGTTAAATTACACCATAGTGCCTTGTCTCAACTGAACCACAATACTTTTATCAGATGATGGATGGATAGGCATGAAACCTTGTGACATGGCACAAGGAAGTGCTGACTTTTGCACTCTATACCTGCAAAAGGTGCCATAATGAAAAGGCTGCACTGTTTAAGGTCATGTCTTGAAGGACCGAGAAGGCGACCAGAGGGGGGGGGTGAATGGGAGCCGATAAAAATTCTTCACAAGAACTTGGCCTATGTCCCAACCCACCTCAAGAACAACCACCAAGATCATACACACACATGGAACATGATGTGTTGACCTTAGGAATGATTGTGGAAGAGATACAAACACTTGCGGAAGCAAATCAAGCAAAGACACACTCAAAAAGATGATCTGAAAAAGTCAAAACAGAGACCTCCCACCGGATAATCCGGCCAACTGTCGGATACTCCGGACCTGGGAAAGTACCGGACACTCCAAAAACTTGTCTGACACTCCGGCCACCGGATACTCCGGCAACTTGCCGGATAATCCGGCCCTGTCAGGACAGCACGCGCGCAAGCTCAAGAAAAATCTCGAAACCGGGTCAAACGACCTCCAAAAATCACGAAATTTGAACCATAGCTTCGTCTTGAGATGGAGAACATCATCCAACAAGAATCACACCAAAAACCCTAAGAAATCCAAACGGATTTTGGATTCTACCATGAAGGATAGGGTTTGGATGAACAAGAGAGGGAAACTTCACCAAATCTTCAAATCGAAGGTGCTCGTGCCATGGATTCGGTCAAGGACCTACTAAAGGTTGTTCTAGCACATCCTAGCACCAAGATCCCCAAAGAAATCCGCCCAAAAACGCATCACAAAAAGCGAATCGAAAATCACCCGAAAATAGCTCCGAAAATGGGGAAAATAAGAAATTCGGGATTCAAGATGAGGATAACACTTTGAGGACGAATTGATGCTATGTATTGCTCAAAGATGTAGATGTCAAGCCACTCCCTAGCACACATAAACTAGAGATGACAAAAAAAGCTCAATCAAAGAGCCATCTCCTCTCTTCTCCCCTCTCTTCTCTCCTCTCTCTCAAGCCCTCTCCCTACAACTCAAATGAAAGGCTCAAGGGAGGGCAGCCAGCCAGCCCCCTCACCTTATCTCCTTGGACATTTCCACATTCCGGAAATGCCCCTCACACTAGAACACACCCATACATACATAAGGGCGTTTCCGTCCAACTCTTTTTCCTTCGCCCGAACGCCGTCGGGGCCTTCACACTTTAGCTTCACCTCGAAGCTACCTCCGCGATGGTGCCACATGCACCTCCATCCGTTGCCGCCGGTTTTGAGGCCTAAACCGGTAAACCGCCTTGCACGCTTCTCAAAGCGCGACTTCCACCACCGGTTTTGAGGCCCAAACCGGGAAACCGTCCACCGCCGGTTTTGAGGCATAAACCGGGAAACCACCCACCACCGGTTTTGAGGCCCAAACCGGGAAACCGTCCACCACCGGTTTTGAGGCTCAACCGGGAAACCATCACTGCCGGTTTTAAGGCCAAACCGGGAAACCGTCGACCACCGGTTTTGAGGCCAAACCGGGAAACCATCTCGATGTCGACGCGTGTCACCTCGTCCCGCGAACCTCGCCGTCAAGTCTCCTCGGTCCCAGCCCGTCGGGACCCTTCACTTGCACCGGCCTCCTGTTCGCCTCTTGACCTTGGTCAACACGCCGTCTTCATCACCTCCACGGTTTTGAGGCCAAACCGCGAAACCCTCCGTGCTTCTTGTCCGCCACGTGTACGGTGTGGATCACCCTTGACCTCACCCGGCCTCTCGATCGCCCGGACCCAAGCCTCCTCGGTCCCAGCCCGTCGGGACCCTTCGCTTGGTCCTCCCGATCCTCCTGCCGTTGACCATCAAGTTGACTCCATTGACCTACACATCATTAGACAAGCAAACACATTTCTCCTTCTCCTCCATTCTTCCCATCACCTGCACCAACTTCGGTTAGCCATAAACATAATCATGCATATGCTTATGCAACCCTCAAAGTCCCGCATTTCAACCCAAACCTCATGTCAACTCAAATCAACACGGTTGTCAATTACTCATCATCATCGAGAACCATGGCACATCTCAACATGGTTCCTCAATCTCCCCCTTGATGAGTACATTGACAACAACACCAAGCACATGAATCTGAACTTGAAATGCGAAACCAAAGACGCTAACTAAATGGTCCAAAACCAAGGTAAAAGGTAGAAAACGACCATCTACTAGCAAAGGATCACACAAGCCAAGAGTTGGCAAAGAAAGCGGCTCATACACGCAAAGATCCCAAAAGACTCAAGAAAAAGTCAGAACGTAATCACTTGATGTAAAGCTCCCCCTCGAATAGTGATATCTCTCACGCAAGGTGAAATGACTGGATGGTCCGGTACAACATCGGATAGTCCGGTAGCGGAAGGTATGGCAATCTACCGGATAGTCCGGGGGTTTGCTTTCTCGATCCACAAAATGCATTTTCAATTAAGCTCAACAAAAAAGTAATCAATGTCAATTACTCATCACAAACCAAGCCATGGCGCATATCAATATGGCTTCACAATCTCCCCCTTGATGAGTACATTGACAACACCAAATGCACATAAATTTGGAATTGAAAATGCGAGTCCAATAAAGCACAACTAAGATGGCCGAAAACCAATAAAGAGTCGAAAGTGGCCACTTAGCATAAAAGGATCGCAAACATCAAGAATTGGCAAGAAAGCGGCTCATGGTCCATAAACTAGAGTAATTGTTCATCATGACCATTTCATCGCAAAGAACATAAGAGACTAAAGAAAATCTCAAAAACATGGAATGCTCCCCCCTCAAGTTATGATTGCTCCCCCTTAAGTTATGATTACCTCTCATGCGAAGCATAAGCTAAATTCATTCACATTTTCACAAATTGTGCATCACTCCTTTGAAATCTCTCCCCCTTTGGCACTGAACTCATCAAGACATAAAAGAGAGATAAAAGTGCAATTTATGAGGATGCAAACTTATGGAGCTTCAACAATTATGTCAACAAGCATTTATCATTGCTATGGAACAAGCACAAAGCCTTGAAGTGTAAAGCATGAGCTCACAATCGCACAAAGGCCATAATAGAGAGCATAGCACAAAAACAAAGAGCTAGACAAGCTAAGCAAGAAGATTGAATTGAGCAAGATAGATTCAAACTTGCTACATCATAATAAAATCTGCCACCACATGTATATTCACCCCTATTCAAGGCAAAACAAGCATTAAGTGAATCCAAGAAGACTAGCAAGCGGCAATCTCAACTCAAGCAACAAACATTCGGAAAGATGTGCTTTGACAAACGCTCATATATGCAACAAAGACTCAATTTGATCAAGTGAGTACTCAACAAGTGAGATAAAAGATTTAGGAACAAAAGCAATTACTCAAGTTATGTTTATCCTCAAGTAACCTCTTATCCATGCGGAGGGTCGCACGACTGGGTACGGCAAACACCCCGAGGCATCAAGGCACCGTATTGGATTTTATCCTCAAGTAACCTCTTATCCATACAGAGGGTCGCACGACTGGTTACGGCAAACACCCTGAGGCATCAAGGCACCGTATTGGATTTACAACATTAAGCATAAAAGATCAAATTGATTTTAGAAATATAAGCACAAGAGCAAAAGAGCATGCCTTTTGGCAAAAGGAACATTTGTTCCCCCAAAGTCCCATCATGAGCTAAACATTTGCCAAAGTGCATCCCACAAACAACAAGTTGCCAAAGCCAAGACATTTTCAAAACTAGCCTTAACACAAGTCTTGACCAGGATAAAAGCAATTATACATATGGTGAGCAAGATATTGGCATGCATAGATCATAAAACTCACAAAAGCCAATTTTCATCTTTAGGTTTAGCTAGCTTGCTCAAAATGCCACTATGCCAAGCCATCTAGAAAAGCCTAAGTTTGAAGGTTTGCTACTAGCAATCACACAACTTAGCTCAAACTCAACCATGGCAACAATAAATACAATAAGGCATAAGAATTGAAGCTCATCATCTACAACGCACTTGTTGATGAGATGCAATGCAAAGTTAAGATACAAATTTTACAAGAAAAGCATCTCAACGGTCCAAAGCAAAAGACAAGCTCCAAATGTCAATGAAAACAACAACTCCAAAAGTCCAAAGCACAGGACAAGATCCAAATATCAATGGAAAACATCAACTCCCCCTCAAACCAAGCCAATCTACCCCTCAACCAAGCCAATCTCCACCTCAATAAAACAACTTTAGAATCATTCAAAACAAGACAAGGAGACACTTGAAAAAGGGGCAAACATTAAACAATCAAAGAAGAGAGTTGTGCAAATAAAGCAATATGAAGCATACTTCAAACTCAAATTTGCAAATCATGACAAAGCATGAGAGGACCGAGTAAACATATGTCCAGGAGAGCATATACAAATAATACAAAAAAGAGCACATATCACATGAGGGTAAGCATGTGAGAACCACTAGCTAATCATGAAAAGATATAGTATGGTTCACACAAGATACAAGAAAAAGTGACAAAAGCTACAAGCGCGATCAAAGTGAGGATATGCAAATAAGAACATAAGAAGCTCACGTCACATAAGAGCAAGCACAAGAGAAGCATTTGCAAATCATGGTAAAACATGAGAGGATACACCATGGATCACGCAAGGTAGCATAAAAAAGTGATCTAAGATACAAGAAAATTCACAAAGCTAGCATAGTAGGTTAGAAAACCACATCAAAACATGCTACTCAAAGGTGTACAAAGCAAAAGGCAATTTAGGACAAGAGAGAAATAAAATCATGAAAAAGAGATCAAAAGCCAAAAGCATATAAAAAGGTAGCAAGGTTGGATAAAGTAAAATATTCAAAACTAACCAATGGGCAAGAGAGAAACAAAAGCATGCTATAATATATACGCAAATAATACATGCCGAGAGGGTCAAGTGAGCATATGAACAAGCACCTCATACCACAAGTAATGTACATGAATGTAGAAGGTATGAGTGTATAGGAAAGCTCACAAAATAGGTGAAGACGCCACAATGAAGCGCATGCCTCTTGGAGGCCATGTACTAGGGTATGGAGAACCATCATGTCTCAATCACGTCAAGCAAAAGACCGAGACCAATAAAGCCCATGTCCTCCAACCCGCGTCCCCGACCTACACATGAGAAGAGAGAGATGCCCGAGTCTTGGATCCCGAAAGGTTAGTAAGCAAATACTTGGGAATCCAACACTTGGACACATGACCAATAGATGTACTCAATTTATCATGAGGGTTAGCATGATGCAAACATTGGCTCAAATTTGAAGACTTTGAATCACCCTTAGAAGCATGTCGCGAAATAGCAACTCGAGAAGAAAAACGAGTGCAATCATTAGAAAAACGACGAGAACCTCTAAAGGGAACACCATGAGAAGAACCATTGTAAGCATCATGAGAACCATGTCGTGGACCAACACAAGGAGCATAGAAGCATGTCCACGAGCATGTTCAACCCCACAAGGAAAAGAGTCATAGAAACCATCAATAAAGCGATGCCTCATGCTAGACTCTCGAGTGTTCATGCCATGGGAAAAGCTACGAATACCCGAAGAGTTAGAAGCATGAGACCGGCGCATATGTTTGGCACGCCTAAAGCAAAAGTCAATTTGATGCCCATCCTTCTCACAATAAGAGCAATGGTACAATGGTCTATCGGGAGAGACGGTTTGAGAGGTACAAGCACCATTCTTGCTCGAGTGAGAAGTCCTTTGAGACTTGCATGAAGAACTAGAAGCATCTCTTGACTTAGAGTCAACACTAGGTCCACACATGCCATGGAAAGAGCGATGTGTGTTCCTAAAAGCTTTTGCACGCACACGACGCTCGTGTTTGACACGGCGAAAGCAAAACTCAATAACATGCCCATCTTTCTTGCAAAAGGTGCAATGGTACTTTTCTTTCAAGGTTGATGTACCATTTGAGCAAGAAACACCTTTGCCATTTGAAGTCCCTTGGGCAAGACCGGAGGAGCCAGTAGCATGAGTAGCCAAAGAAGAATCACCCAAAGCAATAGCACACGAGCTAACATCCAAAGACTCACGCTCAACATGAGAAGAACCCAACTCCGAAGACAAAGAAGAAATATTTGAAACATGCACATCGGAGTGAGAAGAATTGCATGAATCGAGAAGCTTATCATCTAAGCTCTTGCATAGTTGGAGCAAAACCTCATTTTGAGATTTGAGGCGCTCACAAGTACCACATGGAGTATCTCTTAAGATTTAAATCTCCTTCTCAATGCGCTCGGCATATGTGGTACGCAAGAGATCATTCTCCTTTTCAAGGCTAGCACTCATATCATTGTACTCAATCAACTTAGCGCTCATATCATCGCGCATTAGCTTCAAAGCCTCAACTTCAATTTTCAAATCATGACATGATGTGCAAGAAATAGATGGAGCATCACTCATATGCATATCATGCAAAGCATCATGATTAGCACAAGAATTAAGACAAGCCTCATCATTCATAGAAGAGGAACAAGTGCTACAAGGCATAGATTTTATCTCAACAATTGTAGCCCTAGCAAGTTCAAGTTGCTCTAAACGAGTGGAGTGATCTAGCTTCAACATTTCATTTTCAGCAAGCAAGTCAATACAAGAATTGCAACCTTTTCTAGCCAAAGACATAAGATTGCCTATTTCAACTCTAGCACAATCAAGATCTTTATGCAAGGCAACACATGAATCACATGGCATAGAAGCATTTAATTTCAACAAGTCAATTTCATTATGCAAAGACTTGCAAGACATGCATGGCAAAGAAGCATTCTCATTCAACATGTTGATAACAAATCTAGCACTTTCCAATTGTTTTTCACATGAAGAACAATCATGCATCAAATTATCATTTTCGGATTTCAAGCAAGCCATGGAAGCATTCAACTCATCATTCTTTTTTATCAAGGCAACACAATCATCACAAGGCAAGGAAGTACTAGACTTGCAAGAAGACAAAGCATTCATATTATCAAGTCTAGACAACAAGCTCTCATCACTAGGCATCGAGGTTTTCAGCTTCTTTTTGAGTTTAGCAATTTTAGCATCACAAGCTTGAACCGTAGTGAATAAGCCCACAATGCCATTGACAAGGTTACCTTGGCTCATCTTGAAAAGCTCGGAGATGAGATCCTCATGAGACATCTCATCATGTCTTGAAAGCTTGAAAAGCTCGACCATTTTAAGTTCTTCCTCCGTGAGGTTTGCCTCTTCATTCTCCTCAAGATCACCCTTGCAAGCATCCACTACTCGACTCTTCTTGGTCCCATCCTCAATAGCAATTCCACACCTATCCAAACCTGAGGACAAAGACACACGAGAACGTGCATTTGGCGCCATGAGAAAGCACCGTTTAGTGTTAGCAAATAGCCGAAGCACAAGCAAGCACTCCCAAGAAGTCGCCTTCGGATCACAAGGCCGGTAAAAGCCAACAAGTGATCAAACCGGCTCTGATACCAATTGAAGGACCGAGAAGGCGACCAGAGGGGGGGTGAATGGGAGCCGATAAAAATTCTTCACAAGAACTTGGCCTATGTCCCAACCCACCTCAAGAACAACCACCAAGATCACACACACACATGGAACGTGATGTGTTGACCTTAGGAATGATTGTGGAAGAGATACAAACACTTGCGGAAGCAAATCAAGCAAAGACATACTCAAAAAGATGATCTGAAAAAGTCAAAACAGAGACCTCCCACCGAATAATCCGGCCAACTGTCGGATACTCCGGACCTGGGAAAGTACCGGACACTCCAAAAACTTGTCGGACACTCCGGCCACCGGATACTCCGGCAACTTGCCGGATAATCCGGCCCTGTCAGGACAGCACGCTCGTAAGCTCAAGAAAAATCTCGAAACCGGGTCAAACGACCTCCAAAAATCACGAAATTTGAACCATAGCTTCGTCTTGAGATGGAGAACATCATCCAACAAGAATCACACCAAAAACCCTAAGAAATCCAAACGGATTTTGGATTCTACCATGAAGGATAGGGTTTGGATGAACAAGAGAGGGAAACTTCACCAAATCTTCAAATCGAAGGTGCTCGTGCCATGGATTCGGTCAAGGACCTACCAAGGGTTGTTCTAGCACATCCTAGCACCAAGATCCCCAAAGAAATCCGCCCAAAAACGCATCACAAAAAGCGAATCGAAAATCACCCGAAAATAGCTCCGAAAATGGGGAAAATAAGAAATTCGGGATTCAAGATGAGGATAACACTTTGAGGACGAATTGATGCTATGTATTGCTCAAAGATGTAGATGTCAAGCCACTCCCTAGCACACACAAACTAGAGATGACAAAAAAAGCTCAATCAAAGAGCCATCTCCTCTCTTCTCCACTCTCTTCTCTCCTCTCTCTCAAGCCCTCTCCCTACAACTCAAATGAAAGGCTCAAGGGAGGGCAGCCAACCAGCCCCCTCACCTTATCTCCTTGGACATTTCCACATTCCGAAAATGCCCCTCACACTAGAACACACCCATACATACATAAGGGCGTTTCCGTCCAACTCTTTTTCCTTCGCCCGAACGCCGTCGGGGCCTTCACACTTTAGCTTCACCTCGAAGCTACCTCCGCGATGGTGCCACATGCACCTCCATCCGTCGCCGCCGGTTTTGAGGCCTAAACCGGTAAACCGCCTTGCACGCTTCTCAAAGCGCGACTTCCACCACCGGTTTTGAGGCCCAAACCGGGAAACCGTCCACCGCCGGTTTTGAGGCATAAACCGGGAAACCACCCACCACCGGTTTTGAGGCCCAAACCGGGAAACCGTCCACCGCCGGTTTTGAGGCATAAACCGGGAAACCACCCACCACCGGTTTTGAGGCCCAAACCGGGAAACCGTCCACCACCGGTTTTGAGGCTCAACCGGGAAACCATCACTGCCGGTTTTAAGGCCAAACCGGGAAACCGTCGACCACCGGTTTTGAGGCCAAACCGGGAAACCATCTCGATGTCGACGCGTGTCACCTCGTCCCGCGAACCTCGCCGTCAAGTCTCCTCGGTCCCAGCCCGTCGGGACCCTTCACTTGCACCGGCCTCCTGTTCGCCTCTTGACCTTGGTCAACACGCCGTCTTCATCACCTCCACGGTTTTGAGGCCAAACCGCGAAACCCTCCGTGCTTCTTGTCCGCCACGTGTACGGTGTGGATCACCCTTGACCTCACCCGGCCTCTCGATCGCCCGAACCCAAGCCTCCTCGGTCCCAGCCCGTCGGGACCCTTCGCTTGGTCCTCCCGATCCTCCTGCCGTTGACCATCAAGTTGACTCCATTGACCTACACATCATTAGACAAGCAAACACATTTCTCCTTCTCCTCCATTCTTCCCATCACCTGCACCAACTTCGGTTAGCCATAAACATAATCATGCATATGCTTATGCAACTCTCAAAGTCCCGCATTTCAACCCAAACCTCATGTCAACTCAAATCAACACGGTTGTCAATTACTCATCATCATCGAGAACCATGGCACATCTCAACATGGTTCCTCATGTCTCCATACCAGCAGTCAGCAACTTACACCGTCTCCCCAGTCCCAACAAAAGCCCATGTGGCTACTCCCTATTCCTCCCTAGAGCCGTTCGGAGCTTTGAAGTAAGGAATTATTGCATTTGCAAGCTCATATGCTGCGAAAGTCTCTGAACTTGCATCTACACTGCATTTGCAAGCTCTTCGGTGCCCAGAAGTCTCCACCACACCGCAGCTAGCAGGTTTTCTCGGACCATCTTCTTCCCCTGTTTTTTCCTTGTTCAATCTTTTCTTATGTTCGAATCTAGTGCTCTAGTTCTTCCTTGCTTATTTTCAAAAGAACATTTTCAATTGTAAAGTTCATATTTCGTCAAATAAATCTGATTGTCTGTCCATCTTTTTCTCCACCTTGTGCCTCACAGCTTGTTGTACGTTGCGCATAATTTTTGTTGACCTCCTCATTATTGTGCTGTTGCTTGCCTTTTAATGAAAGAATTCGAAAATGACCTAGCAGTAGAAAGTAATTTAGTGTTCTAACAGAATAGTGTCACTTTGTAGTCGATCTAGCTTTCTACTAGTTTCGTTCTGGTATGACTTGATCTAGAGAATCACCAAACAATTTAGAGGAGCAGTTTCTGTTAGCATCTAATGAAAACATTATACATTTTGTTAATCATGAATGTTACTATCAGCCCTGTGCATTTAAACTTCATAAATAATCTGACTGAATAAAAGGCCGTACAAAAAAAAATGTTGTAGATTCGTATTTCCTTTATAAGACAAGTACTTACCACACATTATCAAAGTACAGAAAAAAATGTCGAAAAAAACATCTTGCAGGTTAAGAAATATTTTGAGTACAGTATTCAATTTGTGGGTCTTGAGAAGCACTTATTATTTTTATAGTAGAAGACTTTTGTGTTGGGAACTACTGAAAACATGATCTATTTTAGATGGTGCTGGGCAATTTTTTTTCCATTTATTGCTTCAGTGGATTCTTTCCATTTTGTTCTTACTTTTTTATGTTAACGTCAATGTATGTTTTCTGATTATATTTTTTCATGTTGCCAGATTTGTGAAACCATGTCCGACATAGATCAGAATTTGGCAGATCGGGTCAATCGCACGGATTTCTTTGGTGACATGGACTTTTCATATGAGCCTCCTGATGATGTTGATATGGTTTGCGATCTGAGTGATTCAGAGAATGATCATTTTGACCAAAGCCCATTGAACTCTAGGAGTTCAGCAAAACAAGTCTTTGCTGTAATTTCCAAGTTTGATGCACGGAAGAAGGAATTAGTCAAGTCAATTGGTTTTGGGGGGTGAAAGGGGTCTTGGCCTAGTGGTTAAGTCATCCGAGTAACACCTCTCAGGTCCTGGGTTCGACTCCCCGTGGGAGCGAATTTTCAAGGATTTAACGGCATTTGTGCTTTCAGTGGTAGGCGACGCTCCCGTCGACAGCAAGGCGCCAGTGGTGACTTCGTATCTCTGGATTTGCCGGCTCAGTCTTCGAAGATGCTCATAGGGGTAGGGTTTGCGTACGTGTGTTCATAGGGGTGAGTGTGCATGCGTTGTGAGTGTCTGAGTTGTACTGTGTAATCTCAAAAAAAAATTGGTTTTGGGGGACTGTTGGAGCTGCCACATTTCAACAAAGTTAGTAGGAAGTACACACATTGGTTGTTAAGCAATATTAAGTGGTGGTCTCGTCATCTCACTGTCGGTGACATTGATATCCTTTATTTGGGGAACAAGTCGGTGATATCATTGGGATCCCTGCAACTGGACATGATGTGTTTGGTGTTAAACTGCAGAATGAAAATGAGAAGAAACTTTTCTTGAAGAATAACCTTCTTTCCTCGGTGCTGAGAGAAACATTCTAAAGAATGCTGTTGCATTGGTTTCTGCTGAACTTCCAGCTGTTATGACACCTCAGCAAGCTGGAGAATTCAAAGTGGCATTTGTTATATTTGTCATGGGCAAGTTCTTGGCCCCAACAACAAACCTTGTATATGGAAACTCGGATTTCTGGGATGCTCTCACTAACCCTGATGACATACAAAATTTCAATTGGAGTGACTATGTCCTTGAGCACATCATTGATGCATCTCGCAAGATTAAGTGGGGCTCTGCTGAAAAAAAAAACTGTATCTTCAATTACTGGCTGCACATTGGTTCTGCAGGTATTTATCTACATCATTTAATCTAATTCATTTAACTAACAAGCCTTTTTAATTGTCGTCTGACTATTTTTTGTTCCCCAGATACTTTATTTGGACAATGTTGACTTCGGTGAACTGAACCTTCCTCACAATGTATTCCCACGTGTGAAAGCATTCAACTCTGATATCATTGCTGAAATGATTCAGGCAGATACTGTTGATAATAATAGTATCACAGGAGAAGCAATTTTTGGTAATATCAAGGTATTATGAAAAGGATTTTTTCTGCCCCTACATTTTTTTTGGTATCACACTTGTAACCATTTTTTTTAATCATGCAGAAGAGGAGACTTGAGAATGTCTGCTATAAATTTGTGAGGCCACAACTCAGGAACCCTGTCAATCACACCACACCACCCTTGCAAAAGACAACACCTCCATCTCGCCACACACCAGACTCCAGAAGGAGGTTTAATGGAGGGCCTTCATCTCCATCCGTTCGGGTCAATCCAAACAACAGTAATAACAAGCCAGCAACATACAGACATGCGAACAATACAATTCCTGACTTCAGTGCTTATATAAGGAACAATCTGCAGGACAAGGTATATTTTCTACAACTGTTCGACACCACTTTTTTTACCTAGATTTTGGATCTTTCAGTAATTTATGATAATATGATTCTGATGACTGTTTCTTTCCTCTATTGTTTTTACTGAATGGAATGCAGCTGGACCCCTGGCTTGCTGATACTTTGAAGGTACACAATGCCCCAAATGCTTGCAGCATCTCCACCGGCACAAGATTGCTTTAACCGCCGACATTGTCAAAGAGAACATAAATCTTGCTGAGAAGTATGCTGCACACTATAATGACATCGATCGACCTGCAAGAGATGCCGGGAAGGTTATGGTTGACCGTAGGAGAGGTTATGAGGAGATGTCTAGTGGTCCAGAGTCAGGAAATGAACGTAATGTGGCACTCCTTCTTGTAATCTCATAATTTTATAGTATATGTTACAAACCATTATATGTATTATATCTTACCAATCAGCACTCTCATGCCACTTCCATAACTTTTTCTAGGAATGGACAACCAATTTTATGGCAAAACATCAAGCCGTAAAACTGGAATATCTATTGTTCCCATGAAAGGAAGACAACCAAATGACGACAGGTCAAGCGGACCTGAATCTGGTAATGAAGGTTAGTGACATGCTGCTTAGTTGGTATTCAATTTTTTCTGCTTTGATGTCAAAATTGTTGTTAACAAAACTTCTTGACAGGAGGTGTTTCAACGCACCCTAATATGTTAGGGAGCAATGCTACAGTTACTAACAAGTTTTACGCAAATCTTACGCACTTGCTGATGTGGCAATCAATCATAGGTCAGGTTTTGCTTAAATTAAGGAGCAGAGATTGTATCAACCAATGAGGTGGTGCCACATCAGCTGTTTGTAGGAATTTTGTAACTTGTTTAAGTAAACATAGCATTTCTCTATGTTAGGTTCCACACCCAGCATCATTCCAAAGACTCTGTCCTTCCAAAGTAATTTTTATCCACTTCCCATTTTCGTCTGCTATATATAAATTAAATATGCCTATTGGATACTTAATATAATAGATTCCTTTTTTTTTGTAGCTCCTTCTCTCGGAGGAAAACAAATGGAGTTATGGGCAGCATTCAATGACTGCTCCTTCATGTGATGCCATACTGATAAGCAAAGACATGTACAACAGCACTTTCGAGACACCTGAAGCTTCTTCTTGTAAGAACCGCCCAAGTTGCATCCATTTTAGTCAAGCTAGCTAGCTGTCCATAAAAGGGACGCTATGCCGAGAGCTCAACAAAAATAAACACAACCCGGTAGTCCCCCGATATGCTTCTCAAGCAAGCCCAAGACCACAAGCACATCCGTATCCAACGATGATCATCATCACATAATCACAAACACACATTTATCTCAGAATTTAAGAAGTCTTAATAACATATTACAAGCCATAAAACTGAGTGGACAGATTCTGAAATTTTACAAGAATGAGAGCAATGGGTGTAGCTCAAACTCTCAAGGTTACTAAAAGCAAAAGAAGTATTAGTCCATGGTTTGGTTCAGATCCTAGCATCATTCTTTGATGAGTACGCAGCGGAAACATTTTTGAAACATAAAGAAAAATGGTGGTAGTGCTCAGCCCACGAACACCACCATCACGCGCCGTAACGGGACAGCACCTAAACAATACCTGCAAAATCTTCAACAAAGCAAACGTGAGTACGAAAGTACTCAGCAAGACATACACAATAGGGTATATATATTCCCGGCTCCAAGAATCATGAATGAAAGCTTTAGCAAGGAATAATGCAAGGGTAAACAATTTATTGCGGAAAGCGGTAATTAAGTGAGACATACATAAGCATAAATAAAAATTCATGGGCATGACATCTAAACCCGAAGTTGCAGCCCCATATATGACCCATATGAAATAAGTGTAAAGAAATACTTATCTCGTTCCAAAACAGCCCACAGTTGCACATAATAAACCATGAATTAAGTGAATTTGCATTACTACGATGAAGCTCAATGAACATAGAGCATGATCATGACCGAGATCGCGGCGATTCGAATCGATTATACACCCTGCAGGGGAGTCCTAATGTACCCACACGACAAGAGGACCATACGGCTCATGCAACCCGCTAAAGTCACACAAGGGGGTACTCAATGTCAACTGTTCTCCCACCCGTTCCCGAACGGTTGGGCAACCCTCAAAGCAAGGAGTTCTATATGGCCCCGTAGGCGCCCATCATAGCCACTCGTGCGTGTCAACAAGCAGTGAGGTCGTGGCCCAAACGCCGGTACGAAATGAGATATTAGGCTTGTCTTACCATTAAATTCGACATGTGGTTAGAATGGAAAGTGCTCAAGACAACGAGAACAACGCACAGTCCTTAACCGACCAAACAGGGCTACCATCCTACATATCCCTGCTCAGCCAACAAGTTCATCATCATCAAATTCAACAATTACAAGTAACAAGTGTAATAAGATCCTATGCATGCGAAACAATGGTGACCTTCCACCGATTCGACTTTTACCGGTCTAAGCATGGCTAAGCTTGACACAGCGCAAGATAAAAGAGTAACTCCCCATCTCTGTCCAGAGATATGACACATCAAGGAAATGGATGACAACAAGACCCGACATCAATAAACTTATCCTAATGCCCGACAATGCAATAAACAATATAGCATAATTCATTCGAGAGGTGTATAAAAATAGTAGGTCAATATGCATAGATGCTTGCCTTTAGTTGTTGGAGTCTTCACAGAAGGTTCAACCTCAGTGGTGTCGCCCTCGACAGCACTCCCGCCACACTCAGACGTTTCGTTCACTAAATACAGGAAAATATGTCGTATGAATATGCATGCTGTGACATGATGCATAAACCAAATGATATGAAACTTGGCAGGGAGGTAGCTTAACAAGTTATGAATCCAATGCAACAAGAATGACTTGATTTGGAGTTTTATAGCTTGCATTGTTAATAAAACACTAACCCTCTGTCCAGAAAGGTTACAATCTAGCTTAATCATGGATTTAAACTTAGAACGAAAATTTGCATGAAGTTTCTGGACGTGGGATGATTTTTCCATGACAGGTTACATTCAAACAAGATGCTTATTGGTGGTCTCACCTCCACAAGACTAATAATTATTTTTATATCAAATTAACAAGTTAAACAAGCTTGTAAGTAAATAAACAGAAAAGGCAACTTAAATAACAGATAAAGGTATGAAACTTTGCAGAGAGGGATTGCAGTGAGTTACAAACACAATGCAAGAAGAAACACTTTATCTGGGTGTAGTATGATCCGGTTATTAAATTATAATGCAGCTCTGTCCGAAAAGACAGCTTGCTGTCAACATGGTCAAAATGTGAGGGCTCAACTTGGGTGATGTTACAAAAGCTTGATCTTACTAGTTTGACATTCTTATACAGAAGGGCATGACTAGAGGACATGGAAAAAGCAGCAGTTCATATTTATAGGCTCATGGATTGATTCACACAGAAATAAGCTTTAAAGCTACTGACATTGAAACGCATGTAAAGGAGCATACATGGACATAGATATTTTCAGCAAGCAACACATGCACCTTTATTATTAACAACATAACTAGCTTTTAGCATACTTAAGCAATGTAAACTCATGAAACGTGCTTAAACAGAGGATCCATGTTTCTAGAAAGTTTGGTAGGTTCACCATGATATGGAGGTACTATTAGAAGTGGTCTCATAACTTCTGGCCATAGCATGATTTAACGATAATTAAAACAACCCTAAAAATGGAACATACGACACAATGAAATGAACAAGATTCAGAGGACAATCAGTGTCTTTTCATGTTCTACATAAAGTAAGAATACACCCAAAATTTATTCCATGAATTTGCAGCATTTAAACAGCCCATTATGTTTTGAACAATATACAGGCAAAACATTTCATACATGCTGTACAGAAGCAATGCATGGTTTACATGTATCTTTAACATGCAGGGGACATCAAAATTAATCTAGAGAAAGTGAGTTTCCATTCTTACCAGCAATAATTATTTAATTATGATTGTCATAAGGTGAAATCACATGAACAGGGTACTTTAACTAAGTGATATAAATCTGAAACTTTGCATGTCAACAGAATGAGGGTAAACCATATTTTCAGGACAGGCAGTAACATTTTACCGAGCATATAATATTCATGACGTGGAAGGTAAAATCAAGCAATATAAATAAAGTATCATTAGAAACAAGCTCAACAATGGTGAAACAGGGGACGGCTTGGTTTGTAATGCAACATGTCAGTCATCAGGAAATTTGTAAAGGTGGAATTAAAATCATTGCATGCATAAAACATTTACTACGATCTAAGAAGGCATAAGCATGCGTAAATCAATACTTCAATATTACTGAAAAGAAGTCATTCTGAAAAATGCTGAAAAGATTACATGCATGACATCTAGCAAGCATACCATGGTTTCAAGATTCATCGGCATGCATAAATATCTGTAGTTAATAAACAAGATATGCACAAACTGAACTATACAGTGAATAAAACAGCTTTTCATGACATACCACCAAATGTGTCCAGTAGACATTATTCAGAAGATTCCAACAAAATTTGTTTCATAATGTTCTAAGCAATGTTTGATTTATGGTGAATTTCAGAAGATTTGGAACGTACTAGTTCTAACATGTTTCTGCTGTAACTAGCTTTTGCCCTGCCTTGCTTTCTGCACGTCGCACTCGCACAGGTTACGGCGACAGCGGTAAACAAAGTTGCTGGTCAGGAAGAGAACAGGGTGGTGAGCCTCACCAGAGGACCAGAGGTCGGACAATATCTTGAGTGTGGCAGCTGAGTCGACGGAGCATCAAAAAGACACCACGCCAGCGAAGTGCTTCACGTCGGAAGTGAGACCGGCAGACAGAAAATCTTTGAAATCCTTCTAACGCTGCTGTTTCATCAGGCCAGCAAATCTTCACAATGGTCAAGAATTAAGGAAGCATGCTTAAGACAGAAGAACTCGCATCAGGGCTCACCGAGGCGCATGGATTTGCAGTTACAGGGAACAAGGCTGCACTGCCGGAGTGGGAGAAGATGGAACCGGATCTCGGCGGCCACAGCAGGACAAGGCAAGCTCAGGCCAGGAGAAGCTCCAGGACCTCACGGAGGACGCCCCTGCAGCGTCGGTATCAGCTGCAAGCAAACAAAGGCAGGGGCGCTGTGGCTTGCTCCTCAGCTGCCGGCCATGGGGAGTGATAACGCAGCAGGAGAAAAGAGGAGCGGCTCTGCTCAGCTTGCCGAGAGGATAGGGTGCAGGGGAGTGGATGAACTTGGACGCCTTGGAGGCCAGAATGGGGAACGGTGCTTGACTGGCCAGTGGCACGACGGGCGCCGTCCATCTCGCCCAACCAGAGGAAGGAGGAGCAGACAGGGTCGATGACAGCTGGGTCCTGCCAATTTCGAAATTCTCTGGATTTTTCTTCTCTCCTCTGTCTTGCAATTAAAACTGACACTTCCCGACCTCCAAAAATTATGTAAATTGGTGTGTGCACAGACGGCAGTATTAGAGACAACTTTTATTTGGATCCAACTTGAAGGTTGGAGCAGATTTTTGAAAAAAAAATCTGTCAAAGCAGCAGCAATTCAAACTTGTATTAATTTTCAAGGACACCAAATAAAGTACAAAAATCCTAAGAAATTCTTTAAAATTATCACTTCCAGTATAGATTCAGATACCCTTATTTTACATGTAAACTTCTTCTGTGAAATTCAGAGTTACTTCACAAGGCCCAATTTGAGTTTATTTTGGTTTATAACTTTGAATTCAAAAGAACAACTTGGACACGTTCCAGAATTTAAACTTGTGCTCAAAAGAGGCATCTCCATTGTCTTGTTTGCCTGTAAATTATTTATTGAAATTATTTCCTGCGTGCATGGTTGTGTTCAGAAGATATGAGTTGCTTCACATAGCTTTCTTTAACAATTCATGGTTAAATCAAAATCAATTCAACTTCACTTCAGTTTAAATTTTTTTTAAAAAAAATTCAGAGGCTCCAAAGTACATGAATTTATGTATTCAAATTTTGGACTGTGACACTTCTAGGCTAGTTCCTATATCACCGCAAATTTCTCAAACTCAAGAAAACAACATGTCATCAGGTGTATCACTTGCTCTTCGCATGTTAAGCATGGAGAGTATTGACCTGAACGAAAATACTGTTGATCCGTTGGATGGAAACAACAGTTATTTCGTTAAAAAGGTCGTTCAACCTGGAAGGATCGCTATATCTCATTGGGCCATGGATATGGATCACAAGACAAGAGACAAATCTGTCACCCATAGTTTCTTCGAGTGGATTTCTTCGACAAATAATGAGGAAGAGTTGAAGAGGTAACATTATAAGTACTTTCCATTACAAAATTATAAAATTAAACCACGTCCAATCAACTAAGACTTTCATTTCTATGTTTCAACAGGACTTGGATAACGCATGACCTGCCTAGGTTCATCGCAATCAAAGGAATCACGCTGAAGGAGTTCGCAATTGGATCATCTATGAGTTATGAAACATTTGATCGCTGTTCGTCGTATGAAACAACTTGATGCCCCCCTTTATATCAACGACGTTACTTCTCGTTGGAGGCATTTTTTTGAGTCTGATTACGCGGTATGTTTTCTTGTTTCCAAGATAAACAGATTGCTACTCAATCCTTAAACTGTGTGTTTCCTGTTTAATTGTCTAATTCGTTGCATATATGTAATAACTGTACCATTTTATTTCCTTCCTCAGATGCATGTCCTAGGTGATGAAAATCCTATTGGCAACAAATCTATTCTTGAACAGTTCATTGGTTCTGCTGCAAACTATGATATGAACAGATGTCGCATGGTATAGCACACTATATTCTTTAGTTGTAGCTTAAATGTTGTACAAAAAAATTCATGTAATCTTTTCTGACCTTATTTTTTTCTTCCTACAGTTATATGTGCCAGTTGGTGTAAACAATACATGGTGGTGTTATGCATTTGATCTGAAACAAAGGACGGTATTTGTCATTGACCCCTCTGCCGGGGAACAGATTGATGATTTGGTCATCAAGAGGCACCGAGGCACATTAAACAATATCATAAAATCGCTTACTTCGGTGTTCGGTCATTGAACAACTGTTCAGTGGGTGGAGTACTAGTTTCGAAGATTTTGATAAAATTGTGTTCAGGACGTGTGGAATGCCTTGTGATAGGTATTTTTCGTACGAAACTTAACCATAGATATAGTTTTTGTTTCATATGAGTTTGATTACAAGTTTGCTTCTGCATGTACAGGGATATCTCTGGCATTTTCACTCTGTTTTGCATGAAGTATTTCGATGGTCGCATCATGCTCAAGAGCCCGTTGCAGGTTTTGAATATTTCCCAAATTTACTTTACCAAAAAATTTAGAGCATTCTAAGCTTTGTTACATTGCCTTCTAAGTTTTGATATTTATTTTTTCAATGTAGACCACTCTGGATGAGTACAAAGAAAATCTGCTGTATGAACTGCTGGACTTGGTCGACAACAAGGGCACTCTACCGGGAGCTTACGTGCAAACTATTGATGACTAGTCCCAGTATCTAGCAGAAGCTTATGTTATCTAGTGGCTTCACCATTAGATTATCTATCATGCAGTTATAGTTAACTGCACCAATTCGTGGCCTTGGATTTGAACCATTAATTATTCGACTATCAAACTTCACGTAATCCCTAGTTGATTGCATCCATGTGGATGCCTCCTGGCATGTCCAGAATATTTAGTGACATATTATTATCTATTTGTGTACCTGGAATCAGACCATTACGTATCTGGCTATCGAACTTCATGTATCCAGCATTTGTGTACTCCTTTATCTTCATGTTTTGACCATCTGCATAGCACATACTTAGTGTTTCGTTCAATGATTTATAGCACGCCAACTTAGTAAAATGTTGAGGGACACGGTAGTAACAACTAACGTTAGACCGTTTACATATTGCAGACCTAAATATGTGTACTAGTAACAAAATTTTAGCTGTTAAATCAGAAAATTGAATGGAGTGATGCCTTCCCATGTAATTAACGTGATAAGAAACAAGGAAAAATGTCCTCGTGCTATATAACACATCATGTTGAGTCCAACACCATCAAAGATAGATATTAACCTAAGATCCAGACATCACTTAACATTACAGGCCTTTTGATTAGAAGTGTTCAACATAGCACTTCACGGTCCTGAATAAAGTTCAAATACCACGTCATCAAAGGTACATGGTAACCTAATTTCCGAACAACTAAATTAATATTACAGGCCTTGGAATACAAGTCTTTATCACGACGTTTGAAGGTCCTGAATTAATAAAGTTCAATTAAACTAGATGGAGTTGAACACAATATCAGGTTTGAGGACACACTCGAAGAAGTACGCATCTTCTACCAACTGTGCTAGACTCCAACCAAAATAGTTACTCTCTGATAGTGCCATACTGATCAGCCACGTGCTTTCCCCTTAACCTTGTTTGTTGTCTTCCCACAGGTGGTAATATTGTGCCCAGTGGTCTTGCACTTGGTGCAAAAGATGCTCTGTTTTGGCGCACCAGTGTTTTTCACCCTATGAGGATTATTCGGCATTCCTTTTGCTTGATTCTTCTTCTTGATCTTCTGTTTCAATTCAGATGTTGCAGCAATAGTGACTTTCTTTTTGGTCCTTCCTCCCTTCTTTTCACCCGCTGACCCAAACCTGGTAACTCTTGGCCGCCCACGGGGCCTGTTAGTCAGAGGAGCTTTCATATTCAGAATTTCTGTGTCACTCATGTTGGCACTGCTACCTGCAGCTCCATACCTATTACCCTGTGTACCGTCCACATCTGATTGAACAGCCATTTCTTCATTCGTTTCGACCGGGTTGTTGATGGTAGTCCCCTGTTCAACAGGACCTGATCTGCTTTCTGTCCTCTTCATAACAAGCTCATCGACCTCCCTAACAGCTGCCCTCAAATGCTTCATCACAATTTCAAAAGCTTCCTTGTCAATGTCACCTTTCTTCACCGCCTCAAGTGCCTGCCTATACAGCATGCAATGCCGGAAAGTAAGTGAGTCGACTATGCCAACATCTTTCTGGTAAACCTTCAAATGTTCAGGCAATACATCTCTTGCTTCACGCGTCCAGCGCTTCATGATGTGAGCAGAAGGTATTTGTCGGATGTCAAGACGTATCATCAGCTGTACATCAACAAATCGGTATTATCAGTGAGGGAAAAAAGAATCTAGAGAAACATCAAGACGATTAGAGAACAGTACATTGAAAAACAGGAACTTTATAAAACTGTTATATAACATAACCTACCCAGATTGTATGGCAACAAAGGATGCCAAGATGCTCAAACTGTCCACAATCACAACAATACATTGATCCACCATCCTTCACTGTGATCTTGTAGCTGTCCTTTGCCCAGGTAGCCCTCTTCATAGGGTTGTTGTGTTTAACAACATAGAAATTGTGGCCCTTCCCGGTGACGACATAGTCAGCTGCCTTGTTCACCTTTTACGAAACATCTTGAATGTTGCTTTAGTGTATATCTCCAGTGCATGCCTTTCTATTGGCCACAAACGCTCGTGCCTCATATTGAACTGGTCATAAAAAAAATTGTTACATTTCTGAATCCCAAATAACAAAAAGAAATATAAGGAACCTGCAGTAATAATAACTTATGCACATATTACCTGTTTTGTTTGATCCTCTTGTCTATCTTCCTCTTTGTCCCTATCCTGCAGCAGCCGGTTGAATTGTGACACAAAATGGTTCATCGAAGAATTTCTTGGAACAAATCTTTTCAACATCATGTTTGCACTCTCACTCCTCTATGTACTGGTCATCCCAGCATAGTAATTGCCCTTGGCCCATCCTTTTGCCCATTTTTCCCTGCACTCATAGGTTCTGATCATGAACGGATTTTCCTTGATGTCATAGTTGTCACACAACCATGTCCATGCTGCTTCAAACTCTTCCTGTGACAGCATCTCATTAACAACTGAATAGAAATCTTCCCTGAATTCAACATTCTTTGTGAACAGTGGTCCTAGTGACTCTCTGATTGACTTCATGACGTGCCATTTGCACCACAGATGATATGTGTCTGGCATGACCTCTGCCAAAGCATTGGTCATGCTTTTGCACTGATCTGAAAAAATAAAAGAGCAAACATATAAGTCAAACAGCAACATGCATTTAGGGAATAAAATTTACATTGAACTCCACATACCTGTCAAAACAGTTTGTGGGTGCTTGCCACCCATAAGCTTGAGGAATTCTGAGAAAACCCACTTGAAACTCTCTGTTGTCTCGTTCCTCATAAGAACTCCTCCAAATATTATTGTTTGAAAGTGGTTGTTAACACCAACAAACAAGCCGAACGGCATCTTGTAGATATTAGTGCAGTATGTGGTGTCAAACGTGACCACATCACCGAAATAAGCATATTGATCTCTGCTCTTGCCGTTGCACCACAACAAAGTTTTAATCCTGCTAGAGTTATCCAGCTCCACACTCCACTGGAAACCAGGATCCCGTTCATGAAGCTGTTTGAAAATCTCAACTGTCTTGTTCACATCATCACTCATCTGCTCTCTAGCAAGCTAATTGCAAATGCTGCGTATAGACCTCTTCGTCCAAGGGACATCATCTAGGTTTCCAAACATGGTCGACATTATGCAATGAACTTTAGTGAGGCTGACATTGTTCTCTCTCAGGTACCCTATCATATCTATAGTGCACTGATCCAAGTTCCTGTGTGAATGCCATTCCCTTTTCTCACCAGATGTCTGAGCCATTGGGTGATTATGCTCTTTCACAATATTACTTATATAGAAACCATCATCTTCAGTACGGAGCAGTGTGATCCTTGCTAGACAGCGGCTCTTTTTACTACCATTTTTGGCATTGGAGTTAGAACCCTGAAAATAGCAAAAGTAGATACATATTATATCCAATCCGAAAATAAATTTAGAGGTGATAGTCAGAAAAAAATAAAATGTATAACTTATGTAGGAAAAAACTAACCCCTTTTTGACATACTATCTCCTGCATGGTTCTGCGGCTTTTCCCTTCATTGAAACGCCTCCGGTTGAACTTTATACCAAAGCCAACTTCCCATGCATACAGATTGTAGAATTCATAGGCCTCTGCCCTAGAATCAAAAACCATACCCAGTACAGGTTCAAATATATGCTCGGTTGTCCTATATGGTGATCTCCTCATAGCAATTTCCACTGCACCCATAGCTCTTGGTTTCCTGCAGTTTGCCGTTTCACCCCCTTCTGTGTCCTCTTCCTGCAGAGAGTAATAAAACAGTCATTACTTTACATAAACAAATGTGGTATCATATAGACATCGGTAACTGTAACAAGAAGTTTGAGATAGTATCGTGTTATTACCTTTTCCTGTATGGTGAATTCAAGTCCTCAAGAAAGTTTCCATATATTTCTTGTTGAATTTCTTCTGAAACACATCCACAGTCACCAAGCTGACAGGCAACAGGGTCATGTACAGGTGCAGGTTCTTTGCTCGAGTCTGCTTGTGCCTCTTCAACTAATTCATTTGTATCTTCAACTATGTTCTCAATATCTGAATCATCATCGATTCCATCAAGCTCAGCCTGAGCTTTATAGGCCTTTTCTCTGTCTTCACAGTCACTTTCAGATGAATATTCCTCACAATCTTCTTTTTCAGTTTCATCAATATCCTCTATCCCAATGAAATCATCCTGGCTAATGTTGTCCCTGAAACTAGATATTGTTTCGGGCATGCTTTCGCTGTGTGTAACTTCTTCACCTTCCATGAAAAAACTGGCATCATCACCTCCACTAATATCTGCTTCAGTTTCAGCACAACATCCTTCTTCTACATCATCAGAATGAAGATTTCCTTCTGTCACCAGCTCGGTTGATGCAGTATGCAAATTAGAAGCCAAGAATCCAGACGTCGCATCTCTCAGCAGTTGCTGAAAGGATCCATTGGTGGCAACCGCTTCAAGGGAACAAATAGAGGAAAAAGTAAATATGCAGGTGATAGTACTTTACAGATTTAATAAAGTGTACGCTATTACTGGCTGCACCGAGGTAATGTTTTGTGGCATATACACGTGACTTCTGAAAGAGATGCTTTATTTATAAACATGTTATTGAGCAAAATACCTAGCAATGTGCTTTTCTGCAGAGCTGCTTTATTTTATAAACCTCATCTTTGTTTGGGGAAAAAGTATCAACATGCAGCTGAATTGAGACATAACAATTACATGAATTTCTTCCCTCTTTTTAACGAGGCGATCAAAATGTTTCATATATGTTAACCTAGCAATGTCTACCATGAAACTGAATCAAACATAATCTGACATTTTGTGGAACGATGAGATAATCATCCAAATATATTTTGAAACATTGCAAGCAGAAAACTCTCTATTTTCACATTATAATAACTGGACATGGAAACTGAATTATATCCTATTAACTTCAAAATTCGAGAGACATGAACTAAGGCAATCAATAACCTGGAGAGAATATGATGACTGTAAAGCACAAATAAAAGTACCTTGATTAAATGGAAAGCTTGCGTTGTAAATGCCCGAATCCAGGTTAGTAGTATCAAACAGGTAACCAGTGCAGGCTGAAACAACTGGAAAAAGAAACAATAGTAAGCATTATTAGTTATATTTCGTTTTGAATGACAAAATCAATCAAATACTAAAGCAAGTTAAGTATCGGTTAGTTAAAGATCTGATGGTTAAGTATCTGACAGTTAAACATTAGATGCGTAACAGCTGATTGTTTGAGTTAGTAAATAGTACAACCTCTATGCGACTGTAAGAACACCTTAGAAAAAAATTAGGTTGCTACAATTACGCAACTGGGGTCCATTTTTGCATCTATAAAACAAAAATTGAGACAACATCCTGTAAGATATAACTACGCAACAGTATTTGCGAAGGAACATGCTCCAGAATGAAGAAATAGAATATTAGTTAGGTTTCTTACCTCCTAAATCTGAATGAACCACATTTGAGGTAGGAGAAGGCACACTCGATGCAGATGCTTCAACCGCGGCAATGCTGCTGGCGTGGATGCGACTAAGTGCGACATGGGAGAGCGACTCCATGGCGGAATAATTGACAGAGTTGGAGCGAGATTGGGGATCGAATCAGTGTGAGATTGAGAAACAACTACATGGCGTGGATGCGAATCATTGCGACAATGTGGAACGATTGCGTGGCTGCCTTCAGTTCTTGGGAGCGATGGCGGTTCGTCGCCCATGGCGGCGGCGGCGGCGGAGGAAGAGAGCAGCGGCAGGAAGAAGCGATACGAGCGAGAGGAGCGGGAAAACAGGGAACCCTAGCGGGACGAAGTGATTTTATCCGTGCGCCGTTTTCGATCCCGCCCAAACTTTGGGGATTTTGGGGTCGGGCGGCAAAGCGAAATAGTGCCTCACGGGAGGCAGGCGCGGATCGTGGTGGACAGGTTGACCAGCACGGATCTTGGAGCAATATTGTCCGTCGGATAAGGTATGCGCCAGCATACCGATTCTGAATGTGCGGTTTTTTTTTGAGGGAAAGCCATTCGGCATGCTTTATTCAGCTGATAACACTGTTACATCGTTCATTAGAGCAGCTAGGATATGGCTAGGGGGTTCATCGACCCAAGTACATGTAGAATTTAAAGAAAAAGCAACCCTAGCTAAATTATGTGCTACCTGATTGGCTTCTCTATGACAATGTTTTATAGAAATATCATCAAAACCGTTCCACAAAACATTTGATGCCTCAAAAATTGCGGCCGCCGATGTTGCCGAGAAACCTCCCTCCTTCATTGTTTCAACAACTTGCATGCAATCAGTCTGTACAATGAACCGGTTGCAGCCAATTCGTTGCGCCAGCAACAGTCCTTCCCTGAGAGCATAGGCCTCCGCCATTGGAGCATCGACGACATAGGGCAAGAAACTTTGAGCAGCAGCAATGAAGCCTCCACTTGAATCTCTGATGATTGCACCTGTGCCTCCCTTACCTGAGTCAGAGCTAAAAGTTGCGTCGACATTCAGCATCAGCTTGCCTTCTGGCGGCTTCCTCCATCCTTGCCGGATAACAGCTGTTCTCTTCATAGCTCTCTTATAGTTGTTTGTCAAAGCTGCAATTGAGATTGCTGAGCGGAATGGTCTTTGAATTGTTTCACCGTGGACATACTGTCTCCTCTCCCACCATAGATACCAGCCTCCTGTTAAGATCAATTCTGCAAATCCCACATTATCCACGGATTCCACCAGACCTCCCAATCGTATAATTTCTTCGATAACAACAGAGCCCGAGCGATCCACCGACAGAATGTTCTCCAGTCTACTCCAAACTCCCAGCGATTTCCAAACCTCCATAGCTCTGTAACACGTAAAGATCAGGTGCTTTATATCCTCGCACCTTGACGGGCACAACGGACAACCCCCCACATTGCCAACATGTTTGTTCGCCAAAATCCCTCGGCATGGAATCAAGCCATGCAGAGCCCGCCATCCGAATATTTTAATTTTCCCTGGAAGATCAAGCGCCCACAACCTCTTCCATACCCTGGTATCACTTGCAGTACTTTGCACTCTCCTACTGCATGCATGCTCCCATTGGGCATGATAGCAGATCGAACAGTGAAAAGGCCATTCTTAGTGTGATGCCACGCCACCAAGTCTTCTCTCCCAGAGGAAATTGGAATTTGCAGAATACGATGAACATCAATATCCCAAAACAGAGATCTTATTAGGTCTTCATCCCATGTACCATCAACCGGATTAATCAGCTCATCAACCGTCTTACTATAATCCGTCCACGAGGCGTCTGCACCCTGAGATTGTGGCTGGACGGAATCCAATTGTCGTTCCATATCAATCTGAGTACCGTCTCCAACTCGCCATATGCAGCCTCACTTAAAACAGTCGAGACCAGCGAGTATGCTTTGCCAAGTAAAAGAACTGCCACTCTTTGATGTTGCCCGAAGTAGTCTCCCATCAGGATAGTACTTAGCCCTCAACACTCTAGCACATAGCGAAGTTGGATCACAAGAGCAACTCCAGCAGGGCATGTAAATATGAGCCC